>CATOZT010000094.1:110000-122980 GCA_954870665.1 Stratiomys singularior
ATCAAGCATCATTCATTAATCATCAATAAGCAATCATCAATCATCATTCATTAATCATCAATCATCAATCATCAATCATCAATCATCAATCACCAATCATCAAAGATCAATCATCAATCATGAATCATCAATCATCAATCATGATCAACAATCATCAATCATCAATCATCAATCATCAATCATCAATCATCAATCATTAATCATCAATCATCAATCATCAATCATCAATCATCAATCATCAATCATCAATCATCAATCATCAATCATCAATCATCAATCATCAATCATCAATCATCAATCATCAATCACCAATCATCAATCATCAATCATCAATCATCAATCATCAATCATGATCAACAATCATCAATCATCAATCATCAATCATAAATCATCAATCAGCAATCATCAATCATCAATCATCAGTCATCAATCACCAAACATCAATCTTCACTCATCAATATTCAATCATCAATCATCAATCATCAATCATCAATCATCAATCACCAATTATCAATCTTCAATCATCAATCATCAATCATCAATCATCAATCATTAATCATTTATCATCAATCATCAATCATCAATCATCAATCATCAATCAACAATCATCAATCATCAATCATCAATCATCAATCATCAATCATCAATCATCAATCATCAATCATCAATCATAAATCATCAATCATCAATCATCAATAATCAATCATCAATCATCAATCGTCAATCATCAACCATCAATCATCAGTCATCAATCATCAATCATCAATCATCAATCATCAATCATCAATCATCAATAATCTATCATCAAGCATCATTCATCAATCATCAATCATCAATCATCAATCATCAATCATCAATCATCAATCATCAATCATCAATCATCAATCATCAATCATCAATCATCAATCATCAATCATCAATCATCAATCATCAATCATCAATCATCAATCATCAATCATCAATCATAAATCATCAATCATCAATCATCAATCATCGATCATCAATCATCAATCATCAATCATCAATCATCAATCATCAATCATCAATCATCAATCATCAATCATCAATCATCAATCATCAATCATCAATCATCAATCATCAATCATCAATCATCAATCATCAATCATCAATCATCAATCACCAATCATCAATCATCAATCATCATCCATCAAACATCAATCATCAATCATCAATCATCAATCATTAATCATTAATCATCGCTAATCAATCATCAATCATCAATCATCAATCATCAATCTTCAATCATCAATCATCAATCATCAATCATCAATCATCAATATTCAATCATCAATCATCAATCATCAATCTTCAATCATCAATCATCAATAATCACTCATCAATCATCAATCATCAATCATTAATCGTCAAATATCAATCATCAATCATCAATCATCAATCATCAATCACCAATCATCAATAATCAATCATCAATCATCAATCATCAATCATCAATCATCAATCATCAATCATCAATCATCAATCATCAATCATCAATCATCAATCATCAATCATCAATCATAAATCATAAATCATAAATCATAAATCATAAATCATAAATCATAAATCATTTATCATCAGTCATCAATCATCAATCATCAAACATCAATCATCAATCATCAATCATCAATCATCAATCGTCAATCATCAATCATCAATCATCAATCATCAATCATCAATCATCAATCGTCAATCATCAATCATCAATCATCAATCATCAACCATCAATCATCAACCATCAATCATCAATCATCAATCATCAATCATCAATCATCAATCATCAATCATCAATCATCAATCATCAATCATCAATCATCAATCATCAATCATCAATCATCAATCATCAATCATCAATCATCAATCGTCAATCATCAACCATCAATCATCAGTCATCAATCATCAATCATCAATCATCAATCATCAATCATCAATCATCAATAATCTATCATCAAGCATCATTCATCAATCATCAATCATCAATCATCAATCATCAATCATCAATCATCAATCATCAATCATCAATCATCAATCATCAATCATCAATCATCAATCATCAATCATCAATCATCAATCATAAATCATCAATCATCAATCATCAATCATCGATCATCAATCATCAATCATCAATCATCAATCATCAATCATCAATCATCAATCATCAATCATCAATCATCAATCATCAATCATCAATCATCAATCATCAATCATCAATCATCAATCATCAATCATCAATCATCAATCATCAATCATCAATCATCAATCATCAATCATCAATCACCAATCATCAATCATCAATCATCATCCATCAAACATCAATCATCAATCATCAATCATTAATCATTAATCATCGCTAATCAATCATCAATCATCAATCATTAATCATCAATCATCAATCATCAATCATCAATCATCAATCATCAATCATCAATCATCAATCATCAATCATCAATCATCAATCATCAATCATCAATCATCAATCATCAATCATCAATCATCAATCATCAATCAACAATCATCAATCATCAATCATCAATCATAAATCATAAATCATAAATCATAAATCATAAATCATTTATCATCAGTCATCAATCATCAATCATCAAACATCAATCATCAATCATCAATCATCAATCATCAATCGTCAATCATCAATCATCAATCATCAATCATCAATCATCAATCATCAATCGTCAATCATCAATCATCAATCATCAATCATCAACCATCAATCATCAACCATCAATCATCAATCATCAATCATCAATCATCAATCATCAATCATCAATCATCAATCATCAATCATCAATCATCAATCATCAATCATCAATCATCAATCATCAATCATCAATCATCAATCATCAATCATCAATCATCAATCATCAATCATCAATCATCAATCATCAATCATCAATCATCAATCATCAATCATCAATCATCAATCATAAATCATAAATCATAAATCATAAATCATAAATCATAAATCATTTATCATCAGTCATCAATCATCAATCATCAAACATCAATCATCAATCATCAATCATCAATCATCAATCGTCAATCATCAATCATCAATCATCAATCATCAATCATCAATCATCAATCATCAATCGTCAATCATCAATCATCAATCATCAATCATCAACCATCAATCATCAACCATCAATTATCAATCATCAATCATCAATCATCAATCATCAATCATCAATCATCAATCATCAATCATCAATCATCAATCATCAATCATCAATCATCAATCATCAATCATCAATCATCAATCATCAATCATCAATCATCAATCATCAATCATCAATCATTAATCATCAATCATCAATCATCAATCATCAATCAACAATTATCAATCATCAATCATCAATCATAAATCATCAAACAGCAATCATCAATCATCAATCATCAATCATCAAACATCAATCATCAATCATCAATCATCAATCATCAATCATCAATTATCAATCATCAATCATCAATAATCAATCATCATTAAAAAATCATCAAGCATCATTCATTAATCATCAATAAGCAATCATCAATCATCATTCATTAATCATCAATCATCAATCATCAATCATCAATCATCAATCATCAATCACCAATCATCAAAGATCAATCATCAATCATGAATCATCAATCATCAATCATGATCAACAATCATCAATCATCAATCATCAATCATCAATCATCAATCATTAATCATCAATCATCAATCATCAATCATCAATCATCAATCATCAATCATCAATCATCAATCATCAATCATCAATCATCAATCATCAATCATCAATCATCAATCATCAATCATCAATCATCAATCATCAATCATCAATCATCAATCATCAATCACCAATCATCAATCATCAATCATCAATCATCAATCATGATCAACAATCATCAATCATCAATCATCAATCATAAATCATCAATCAGCGATCATCAATCATCAGTCATCAATCATCAAACATCAATCTTCACTCATCAATATTCAATCATCAATCATCAATCATCAATCATCAATCATCAATCATCAATCACCAATTATCAATCTTCAATCATCAATCATCAATCATCAATCATCAATCATTAATCATCAATCATCAATCATCAATCATCAATCATCAATCAGCAATCATCAATCATCAATCATCAATCATCAATCATCAATCATCAATCATCAATCATCAATCATCAATCATCAATCATCAATCATCAATCATCAATAATCAATCATCAATCATCAATCGTCAATCATCAACCATCAATCATCAGTCATCAATCATCAATCATCAATCATCAATTATCAATCATCAATCATCAATCATCAATAATCTATCATCAAGCATCATTCATCAATCATCAATCATCAATCATCAATCATCAATCATCAATCATCAATCATCAATCATCAATCATCAATCATCAATCATCAATCATAAATCATCAATCATCAATCATCAATCATCGATCATCAATCATCAATCATCAATCATCAATCATCAATCATCAATCATCAATCATCAATCATCAATCATCAATCATCAATCATCAATCATCAATCATCAATCATCAATCATCAATCATCAATCATCAATCATCAATCATCAATCACCAATCATCAATCATCAATCATCATCCATCAAACATCAATCATCAATCATCAATCATCAATCATCAATCATTAATCATTAATCATCGCTAATCAATCATCAATCATCAATCATCAATCATCAATCTTCAATCATCAATCATCAATCATCAATCATCAATCATCAATATTCAATCATCAATCATCAATCATCAATCTTCAATCATCAATCATCAATAATCACTCATCAATCATCAATCATCAATCATTAATCGTCAAATATCAATCATCAATCATCAATCATCAATCACCAATCATCAATAATCAATCATCAATCATCAATCATCAATCATCAATCATCAATCATCAATCATCAATCATCAATCATCAATCATCAATCATCAATCATCAATCATCAATCATCAATCATCAATCATAAATCATAAATCATAAATCATAAATCATAAATCATCAATCATCAATCATCAATCATCAATCATCAATCATCAATCATCAATCATCAATCATTAATCATCAATCATCAATCATCAATCATCAATCATCAATCATCAATCATCAATCATCAATCATCAATCATCAATCATCAATCATTAATCATCAATCATCAATCATCAATCATCAATCAACAATTATCAATCATCAATCATCAATCATCAATCATCAATCATCAATCATCAATCATCAAACATCAATCATCAATCATCAATCATCAATCATCAATCGTCAATCATCAATCATCAATCATCAATCATCAATCATCAATCATCAATCGTCAATCATCAATCATCAATCATCAATCATCAACCATCAATCATCAACCATCAATTATCAATCATCAATCATCAATCATCAATCATCAATCATCAATCATCAATCATCAATCATCAATCATCAATCATCAATCATCAATCATCAATCATCAATCATCAATCATCAATCATCAATCATCAATCATCAATCATCAATCATCAATCATTAATCATCAATCATCAATCATCAATCATCAATCAACAATTATCAATCATCAATCATCAATCATAAATCATCAAACAGCAATCATCAATCATCAATCATCAATCATCAAACATCAATCATCAATCATCAATCATCAATCATCAATCATCAATTATCAATCATCAATCATCAATAATCAATCATCATTAAAAAATCATCAAGCATCATTCATTAATCATCAATAAGCAATCATCAATCATCATTCATTAATCATCAATCATCAATCATCAATCATCAATCATCAATCATCAATCACCAATCATCAAAGATCAATCATCAATCATGAATCATCAATCATCAATCATGACCAACAATCATCAATCATCAATCATCAATCATCAATCATCAATCATTAATCATCAATCATCAATCATCAATCATCAATCATCAATCATCAATCATCAATCATCAATCATCAATCATCAATCATCAATCATCAATCATCAATCATCAATCATCAATCATCAATCATCAATCATCAATCACCAATCATCAATCATCAATCATCAATCATCAATCATGATCAACAATCATCAATCATCAATCATCAATCATAAATCATCAATCAGCGATCATCAATCATCAGTCATCAATCATCAAACATCAATCTTCACTCATCAATATTCAATCATCAATCATCAATCATCAATCATCAATCATCAATCATCAATCACCAATTATCAATCTTCAATCATCAATCATCAATCATCAATCATCAATCATCAATCATTAATCATCAATCATCAATCATCAATCATCAATCATCAATCAGCAATCATCAATCATCAATCATCAATCATCAATCATCAATCATCAATCATCAATCATCAATCATCAATCATCAATCATCAATAATCAATCATCAATCATCAATCGTCAATCATCAACCATCAATCATCAGTCATCAATCATCAATCATCAATCATCAATCATCAATCATCAATCATCAATCATCAATAATCTATCATCAAGCATCATTCATCAATCATCAATCATCAATCATCAATCATCAATCATCAATCATCAATCATCAATCATCAATCATCAATCATCAATCATCAATCATAAATCATCAATCATCAATCATCAATCATCGATCATCAATCATCAATCATCAATCATCAATCATCAATCATCAATCATCAATCATCAATCATCAATCATCAATCATCAATCATCAATCATCAATCATCAATCATCAATCATCAATCATCAATCATCAATCATCAATCACCAATCATCAATCATCAATCATCATCCATCAAACATCAATCATCAATCATCAATCATCAATCATCAATCATTAATCATTAATCATCGCTAATCAATCATCAATCATCAATCATCAATCATCAATCTTCAATCATCAATCATCAATCATCAATCATCAATATTCAATCATCAATCATCAATCATCAATCTTCAATCATCAATCATCAATAATCACTCATCAATCATCAATCATCAATCATTAATCGTCAAATATCAATCATCAATCATCAATCATCAATCACCAATCATCAATAATCAATCATCAATCATCAATCATCAATCATCAATCATCAATCATCAATCATCAATCATCAATCATCAATCATCAATCATCAATCATCAATCATCAATCATAAATCATAAATCATAAATCATAAATCATTTATCATCAGTCATCAATCATCAATCATCAAACATCAATCATCAATCATCAATCATCAATCATCAATCGTCAATCATCAATCATCAATCATCAATCATCAATCATCAATCATCAATCATCAATCGTCAATCATCAATCATCAATCATCAATCATCAACCATCAATCATCAACCATCAATCATCAATCATCAATCATCAATCATCAATCATCAATCATCAATCATCAATCATCAATCATCAATCATCAATCATCAATCATCAATCATCAATCATCAATCATCAATCATCAATCATCAATCATCAATCATCAATCATCAATCATCAATCATCAATCATCAATCATCAATCATAAATCATCAATCATCAATCATCAATCATCAATCATCAATCATCAATCATCAATCATCAACCATCAATCATCAATCATCAATCATCAATCATCAATCATCAATCATCAATCATCAATCATCAATCATCAATCATCAATCATCAATCATATATCATCAATCATCAATCATAAATCATCAATCATCAATCATCAATCATCAATCATTAATCATTAATCATCAACCATCGATCATCAATCATCAATCATCAATCTTCAATCATCAATCATCAATCATCAAAAATCAATCATCAATCATAAATCGTCAATCATCAATCATCAATCATCAATCTTCATTCATCAATCATCAATCATCAATCATCAATCATCAATCATCAATCATCAATCATCAATCATCAATCATCAATCATCAATCATCAATCATCAATCATCAATCGTCAATCATCAATAATCAATCATCAATCATCAATCATCAATCATCAATCATCAATCATCAATCATCAATCATCAATCATCAATCATATATCATCAATCATCAAATCATATCATCAATCATCAATCATCACGCATCAATCATCAATCATCAATAAATAATCATCAATCATCAATCATCAATCATCAATCATCAATCATCAATCATCAATCATCAATCATCAATCATAAATCATAAATCATCAATCTTCAGTCATTAATCATCAATCATCAAACATCATTCATCAATCATCAATTATCAATCGTCAATCATCAATCATCAATCATCAATCATCAATCATCAATCATCAATCATCAATCATCAATCATCAATCATCAATCATCAATCATCAATCATCAATCATCAATCATCAATCATCAATCATTAATCATCAATCATCAATCAACTATCATCAATCATCAATCATCAATTATCAATCATAATTCATCATTCATCAATCATCAATCATGAATTATAAGTCATCGATCATCATTCGCTAATCATCAACCTTCAATCATCGATCAAATCCATCCATCAGTTATCATCAATCATCCATCATCAATCATCAATTATCAATCATTACTCATCAATCATCAATCATCAATCTTCAATCATCAATCATCAATCATCAATCATCAATCATCAATCATCAATCATCAATCATCAATCATCAATCATCAATCATCAATAATCTATCATCAAGCATCATTCATCAATTATCAATCGTCAATCATCAATCATCAATCATCAATCATCAATCATCAATCATCAATCATCAATCATCAATCATCAATCATCAATCATCAATCATCAATATTCAATCATCAATCATCAATAATCAATCATCGATCATCAATCGTCAATCATCAATCATCAATCATCAATCATCAATCATCAATCATCAATAATCTATTATCAAGCATCATTCATCAATCATCAGTCATCAATAATCTATCATCAAGCATCATTCATCATTCATCAATCATCAATCATCAATCATCAATGATCAATCTTCAATCATCAATCATCAATCATCAGTCATCAGTCATCAATCATCAATCATCAATCATCAATCAACAATCATCAATCATCAATCTTCCAACATCAATCATCAATCACTTATCCTCAATCATCCATCATCCATCATCAATCATCAATCATCATTCATCAATCTTCAATCATTAATTATCAATCATCAATCATCAATCATCTATGATCAATCATCGATCATCAATCGTCAATCATCAATCATCAATCATCAATCATCAATCATCAATCATCAATCATCAATCATCAATCATCAATCATCAATCATCAATCATCAATCATCAATCATCAATCATCAATCATCAATCATCAGTCATCAATCATGAATCATCAATCATCAATCATCAATCATCAATCATCAATCATCAATCATCAATCATCAATCATCAATCATCAATCATCAATCATCAATCATCAATCATCAATCATCAATCATTAATCATTAATCATCAACCATCGATCATCAATCATCAATCATCAATCTTCAATCATCAATCATCAATCATCAAAAATCAATCATCAATCATCAATCATCAATCATCAATCATCAATCATCTATCATCAATCATCAATCATCAATCATCAATCATCAATCATCAATCATCAATCATCAATCATCAATCGTCAATCATCAATAATCAATCATCAATCATCAATCGTCAATCGTCAATCATCAATCATCAATCATCAATCATCTATCATCAATCATCAATAATCTATCATCAAGCATTATTCATCAATTATCAATCGTCAATCATCAATCATTAATCATCAATCATCAATCATCAATCATCAATCATCAATCATCAATCATCAATCATCAATCATCAATGATCAATATTCAATCATCAATCATCAATAATCAATCATCGATCATCAATCGTCAATCATCAATCATCAATCATCACTCATCAATCATCAATCATCAATCATCAATCATCAATCATCAATCATCAATCATCAATCATGAATCATCAATCATCAATCATAAATCATCAATCATCAATCATCAATCATCAATCATCAATTATTAATCATTAATCATCAACCATCGATCATCAATCTTCAATCATCAATCTTCAATCATCCATCATCAATCATCAATCATCAATCATCAATCATCAATCATCAATCATCAATCATCAATCATAAATCATCAATCATCAATCATCAATCATCAATCATCAATTATTAATCATTAATCATCAACCATCGATCATCAATCTTCAATCATCAATCTTCAATCATCCATCATCAATCATCAAAAATCAATCATCAATCATAAATCGTCAATCATCAATCATCAATCATCAATCATCAATCATCAATCTTCAATCATCAATCATCAATCATCAATCATCAATCATCAATCATCAATCATCAATCGTCAATCATCAATAATCAATCATCAATCATCAATCGTCAATCGTCAATCATCAATCATCAATCATCAATCATCAATCACCAATCATCAATCATCAATCATCAATCATCATTCATCAATCATCAATCATCAATCATCAATCATCAATCATCAATCATCAATCATCAATCATCAATCATCAATCATCAATCATCAATCATCAATCATCAATCATTAATCATTAATCATCAACCATCGATCATCAATCATCAATCATCAATCATCAATCATCAGTCATCAATCATCAATCATCAATCATCAATCATCAATCATCAATCATCAATCAACAATCATCAATCATCAATCTTCCAACATCAATCATCAATCACTTATCATCAATCATCCATCATCCATCATCAATCATCAATCATCATTTATCAATCTTCAATCATTAATTATCAATCATCAATCATCAATCATCAATGATCAATCATCGATCATCAATCGGCAATCATCAATCATCAATCATCAATAATCTATTATGAAGCATCATTCATCAATCATCAATCAGCAATAATCTATCATCAAGCATCATTCATCATTCATCAATCACCAATCATCAATCATCAATCATCAATGATCAATCTTCAATCATCAATCATCAATCATCAGTCATCAATCATCAATCATCAATCATCAATCAACAATCATCAATCATCAATCTTCCAACATCAATCATCAATCACTTATCATCAATCATCCATCATCCATCATCAATCATCAATCATCATTCATCAATCTTCAATCATTAATTATCAATCATCAATCATCAATCATCAATGATCAATCATCGATCATCAATCGTCAATCATCAATCATCAATCATCAATCATCAATCATCAATCATCAATCATCAATCATCAATCATCAATCATCAATCATCAATCATCAATCATCAATCATCAATCATCAATCATCAATCATCAATCATCAATCATCAGTCGTCAATCATCAATCATCAATCATCAATCATCAATCATCAATCATCAATCATCAATCATCAATCATCAATCATCAATCATCAATCATCAATCATCAATCATCAATCATCAATCATCAATCATCAATCATCAATCATCAATCATCAATCATCAATCATCAATCATCAATCATCAATCATCAATCATCAATCATCAATCATCAATCATCAATCATCAATCATTAATCATTAATCATCAACCATCGATCATCAATCATCAATCATCAATCTTCAATCATCAATCATCAATCATCAAAAATCAATCATCAATCATAAATCATCAGTCATCAATCATCAATCATCAATCATCAGTCATCAATCATCAATCATCAATCATCAATCATCAATCATCAATCAACAATCATCAATCATCAATCTTCCAACATCAATCATCAATCACTTATCATCAATCATCCATCATCCATCATCAATCATCAATCATCATTCATCAATCTTCAATCATTAATCATTAATCATCAATCATCAATCATCAATCATTAATCATCAATCATCATTCATCAATCTTCAATCATCAATCATCAATCATCAATCATCAATCATCAATCATCAATCATCAATCATCAATCATCAATCGTCAATCATCAATAATCAATCATCAATCATCAATCGTCAATCGTCAATCATCAATCATCAATCATCAATCATCAATCACCAATCATGTATCATCAATCTTGAATCATCAGTTATCAATCATCAATCATAAATCATAAGTCATCAATAATCAATCATCAATAAAAAATCATCAAGCATCATTCATTAATCATCAATAATCAATCATCAATCATCATTCATTAATCATCAACCATCCCTCATCCGTCATCAATCATCAACCATCAATCATGGATCATCAATGATCAGTACTCATTCATCAATCATTGATCATCAATCATCAATCATCAATCATAAGACATCAATCATCTTTCACTTATCATCAATCATCAACCATCACTCATGGATCATCAATAAATCATCAATAATCATAAGCCATCAACAATCAATCATCAATAAAAAATCATCAAGCGTCATTCATCAATCATCAATCATCAATCATCAATCATCAACCATCAATCATCAATCATCAATCATCAATCATCAATCATCAATAATCAATCATCAATCATTAATCATCAATCATCAATCATTAATCATTAATCATCAACAATCGATCATCAATCATCAATCATCAATCTACAATCATCAAACATCAATAATCAATCATCAATCATAAATCGTCAATCTTCAATCATCAATCATCAATCATCAATCATCAATCTTCAATCATCAATCATCAATCATCAATCATCAATCATCAATCATCAATCATCAATCATCAATCATCAATCATCAATCATTAATCATTTATCATCAACCATCGATCATCAATCATC
>CATOZT010000095.1:0-2500 GCA_954870665.1 Stratiomys singularior
ATGATTGATGATTGATGATTGATGATTGATGATTGATGATTGATGATTGATGATCGATGATTGATGATTGATGATTGATGATTGATGATTGATGATTGATTATTGATGACTGATGATTGATGATTGATGATTGATGATTGATGATTGATGATTGATGATTGATGATTGATGATTGATGATTGATGATTGATGAATGATGATTGATGATTGATGATTGATGATTTATGATTGTTGATTGATGATTGATGATTGATGATTGATGATTGATGATGGATGATTAATGATTGATGATGACCGATTGATGATTGATGAGTGATGATTGATGATTGATGATTGATGATTGATGATTGCTGATTAATGATTGATGATTGATGATTGATGATTGATGATTGTTGATTGATGATTGCTGATGAATGATTGATGATTGATGATTGATGATTGATGATTGATGATTGATGATTGATGATTGATGATTGATGATTGATGATTGATGATTGATGATTGATGATTGATGATTGATGATTGATGATTGATGATTGTTGATTGATGATTGATGATTGATGATTGATGATGGATGATAAATGATTGATGATGACCGATTGATGATTGATGAGTGATGATTGATGATTGATGATTGATGATTGCTGATTAATGATTGATGATTGATGATTGATGATTGATGATTGATGATTGATGATTGTTGATTGATGATTGCTGATGAATGAATGATGATTGATAATTGAAAATTGATGATTGATGACTGATGATTGATGATTGATGATTGATGATTGATGATTGATGATTGATGATTGATGATTGATGATTGATGATTGATGATTGATGATTGATGATTGATGATTGATGATTGATGATTGATGATTAATGATTGATGGTAGATGATTGAAGGTTGATGGTTGATGATTGATGATTGATGATTGATGATTGATGTTTGATGATTGATGATTGATGATTGATGATTGATGATTGATGATTGATGATTGATGATTGATGATTGATGATTGATGATTGATGATTGATGATGGATGATTGATGATTGCTGATTGATGATTGATGATTTATGATCTATAATTGATGATTGATGATTGATGATTGATGATTGATGATTGATGATGGATGAGTGATAATTCATAATTGATGATTGCTGATTGATGATTGATGATTGATGATTGATGGTTGATGATTGATGATTGATGATTGATGATTGATGATTGATGATTGATGATTGATGATTTATTATTTATAATTGATGATTGATGATTGATGATTGAAGATTGATGATCGATGATTGATGACTGATTATTTATGATTTATAATTGATGATTGATGATTGATGATTGATGATTGATGATTAATGATTGATGGTTGATGATTGAAGGTTGATGGTTGATGATTGATGATTGATGATTGATGATTGATGTTTGATGATTGATGATTGATGATTGATGATTGATGATTGATGATTGATGATTGATGATTGATGATTGATGATTGATGATTGATGATTGATGATTGATGATTTATTATTGATGATTGATGATTGATGATGGATGATTGATGAGTCATAATTTATGATTGATGACTTATTATTGATTATTGATGATTGATGATTGATGAATGTTGATTGATAGTTGATGATTGAAGGTTGATGGTTGATGATTGATGATTGATGATTGATGATTGATGATTGATGATTGATGATTGATGATCGATGATTGATGATTGATGATTGATGATTGATGATTGATAATTGATGATTGATGACTGATGATTGATGATTGATGATTGATGATTGATGATTGATGATTGATGATTGATGATTGATGATTGATGATTGATGATTGATGATTGATGATTGATGATTGTTGATTGATGATTGATGATTGATGATTGATGATTGATGATGGATGATTAATGATTGATGATGACCGATTGATGATTGATGAGTGATGATTGATGATTGATGATTGATGATTGATGATTGATGATTACTGATTAATGATTGATGATTGATGATTGATGATTGATGATTGATGATTGATGATTGATGATTGTTGATTGATGATTGCTGATGAATGATTGATGATTGATGATTGATGATTGATGATTGATGATTGATGATTGATGATTGATGATTGATGATTGATGATTGATGATTGATGATTGATGATTTATGATTGATGATTGATGATAGATTATTGATGATTGATGATTGATGATTGATGATTGATGATTGCTGATTAATGATTGATGATTGATGATTGATGATTGATAATTGATGATTGAGTTTTGATGATTGATGATTGATGATTGATGATTGATGATTGATGATTGATGATTGATGATTGATGATTGATGATTGTTGATTGATGATTGATGATTGATGATTGATGATTGATGATTGATGGTTGATGATGGATGATTGATAATTCATAATTGATGATTGATGATAGATGATTGCTGATTGATGATTGATGGTTGA
>CATOZT010000095.1:5000-17500 GCA_954870665.1 Stratiomys singularior
GATTGATGATTGATGATTGATGATTGATGATTGATGATTGATGATTGATGATTGATGATTGATGATTGATGATTGATGATTAATGATTGATGGTTGATGATTGAAGGTTGATGGTTGATGATTGATGATTGATGATTGATGATTGATGATTGATGATTGATGATTGATGATTGATGATTGATGATTGATGATTGATGATTGATGATTGATGATTGATGATTGATGATGGATGATTGATGAGTCATAATTTATGATTGATGACTGATGATTGATGATTGATGATTGATGATGGATGATTGATGATTGATGATTGATGATTGATGATTGATGAATGATGATTGATGATTGATGAATGATGATTGATGATTGATGATTGATGTTTGATGATTGATGATTGATGATTGATGATTGATGATTGATGATTGATGATTGATGATTGATGATTGATGATTGATGATTGATGATTGATGATTGATGATTGATGATTGATGATTGATGATTGATGATTGATGATTGATGATTGATGATTGATGATTGATGATTGATGATTGATGATTGATGATTAATGATTGATGATTGATGATTGATGATTGATGATTGATGATTGATGATTTATGATTTATGATATATAGTTGATGATTGATAATATATGATTGATGATTTATGATATATAGTTGATGATTGATAATATATGATTGATGATTGATGAAGGATGATTGATGAGTCATAATTTATGATTGATGACTGATTTTTGATGATTGATGATTGATGATAGATGACTGACTTTATGTGATTGATGATTGATGATTGATAATTGATGATTGATGACTGATCATTGATGATTGATGATTGATGATTTATGATTGATGATTGATGATTGATGATTGATGCTTGATGCTTGATGATTGATGATTGATGATTGATGATCGATTATTGATGATTGATGATTGATGATTGATGATTGATGATTGATGATTGATGATTGATGATTGATTATTGATGATTGATGATGGATGATTGATAATTCATAATTGATGATTGATGATTGATGATTGATTATTGATGGTTGATGATTGATGATTGATGATTGATGATTGATGATTGATGATTGATGATTTATGAATTATATTTGATGATTGATGATTGATGATTGATGATCGATTATTGATGATTGGTGATTGATGATTGATGATTGATGATTGATGATTGATGATTGATGATTGATGATTGTTGATTGATGATTTATGATTGATGACTGATGATTGATGATTGATGATTGATGATTGATGATTGATGATTGATGATTGATGATTGATGATTGATGCTTGATGATTGATGATTGATGATTGATGATTGATGATCGATTATTGATGATTGATGATTGATGATTGATGATGGATGATTGATAATTCATAATTGATGATTGATGATTGATGATTGATTATTGATGGTTGATGATTGATGATTGATGATTGATGATTGATGATTTATGATTTATAATTGATGATTGATGATTGATGATTGATGATCGATTATTGATGATTGGTGATTGGTGATTGATGATTGATGATTGATGATTGATGATTGATGATTGATTATTGATGGTTGATGATTAATGATTGATGATTGATGATTTATGATTTATAATTGATGATTGATGATTGATGATCGATTATTGATGATTGGTGATTGATGATTGATGATTGATGGTTGATGATTGATGATTGATGATTGATGATTGATGATTGATGATTGATGATTGATGATTGATGATTGATGATTGATGATTGATGATTGATGATTGATGATTGATGATTGATGATTGATTATTGATGTTTGATGATTGATGATTGATGATTGATGATTGATGATTGATGATTGATGATTGATGATTGATGATTGATGATTGATGATTGATGATTGATGATTGATGATTGATGATGGATGATTGATGATTTATAATTGATGATTGATGATTGATGATTGATGATCGATGGTTGATGATTGATGATTGATGATTGATGATTTATGATTTATAATTGATGATTGATGATTGATGATTGATGATTGATGATTGATGATTGATGATTGATGATTGATGATTGATGATTGATGATTGATGATTGATGATTGATGATTGATGATGGATGATTGATGAGTCATAATTTATGATTGATGACTGATTTTTGATGATTGATGAATGATGATTGATGATTGATGAATGATGATTGATGATTGATGATTGATGATTAATGATTGATGATTGATGATTAATGATTGATGATTGATGATGGATGATTGATGATTGATGATTGATGATTGATGATTGATGATTGATGATAGATGATTGATGATTGATGAATGATGATTGATGATTGATGAATGATGATTGATGATTGATGATTGATGATTGATGATTGATGATTGATGATTGATGATTGATGATTGATGATTGATGATTGATGATTGATGATTGATGATTGATGATTGATGATTGATGATTGATGATTGATGATTGATGATTGATGATTGATGATTGATGATTGATGATTGATGATTGATGATTGATGATTGATGATTGATGATTGATGATTGATGATTGATGATTGATGATTGATGATTGATGATTGATGATTGATGATTTATGATTTATGATTTATGATATATAGTTGATGATTGATAATATATGATTGATGATTGATGAAGGATGATTGATGAGTCATAATTTATGATTGAAGACTGATTTTTGATGATTGATGATTGATGATAGATGACTGATTTTTTATGATTGATGATTGATGATTGATAATTGATGATTGATGACTGAGGATTGATGATTGATGATTGATGATTTATGATTGATGATTGATGATTGATGATTGATGATAGATGATTGATGATTGATGATTGATGATTGATGATTGATGATTGATGATCGATTATTGATGATCGATGATTGATGATTGATGATTGATGATTGATGATTGATGATGGATGATTGATAATTCATAATTGATGATTGATGATTGATGATTGATGATTGATTATTGATGGTTGATGATTGATGATTGATGATTGATGATTTATGATTTATAATTGATGATTGATGATTGATGATTGATGATCGATTATTGATGATTGGTGATTGATGGTTTATGATTGATGATTGATGATTGATGATGGATGATTGATAATTCATAATTGATGATTGATGATTGATTATTGATGGTTGATGATTGGTGATTGATGATTGATGATTGATGATTGATGATTGATGGTTGATGATTGATGATTGATGATTGATGATTGATGATTGATGATTGATGATTGATGATTGATGATTGATGATTGATGATTGATGATTGATGATTGATGATTGATGATTGATGATTTATGATTTATGATATATAGTTGATGATTGATAATATATGATTGATGATTGATGAAGGATGATTGATGAGTCATAATTTATGATTGATGACTGATTTTTGATGATTGATGATTGATGATAGATGACTGATTTTTTATGATTGATGATTGATGATTGATGATTGATAATTGATGATTGATGACTGATGATTGATGATTGATGATTTATGATTGATGATTGATGATTGATGATTGATGCTTGATGATTGATGATTGATGATTGATGATTGATGATTGATGATTGATGATCGATTATTGATGATTGATGATTGATGATTGATGATTGATGATGGATGATTGATAATTCATAATTGATGATTGATGATTGATTATTGATGGTTGATGATTGATGATTGATGATTGATGGTTTATGATTTATAATTGATGATTGATGATTGATGATCGATTATTGATGATTGGTGATTGATGATTGATGATTGATGATTGATGATTGATGATTTATGATTTATAATTTATAGTTGATGATTGATAATATATGACTGATGATTGATGATCGATGATTGATGAGTCATCATTTATGATTGATGACTGATTATTGATGATTGATGATTGATGATAGATGATTGATGATTGATTATTGATGATTGATGATAGTTGATTGATGATTGATGATTGATGATTGATGATTGATGATTGATGATTGATGATTGATGATTGATGATTGATGATTGATGATTTATGATTGATGATGGATGTTTGATGATTTAAATTTGATGATTGATGATTGATGATCGATGGTTGACGATTGAAGATTGATGATTGATGATTTATGATTTATAATTGATGATTGATGATTGATGATTGATGATTGATGATTGATAATTGATGATTGATGATTGATGATTGATGATTGATGAATGATGAGTGATGAGTGATGATTGATGAATGATGATTGATGATTGATGATTGATGATTGATGATTGATGATTGATGATTGATGATTGATGATTGATGATTGATGATTGATGATTGATGATTGATGATTGATGATTGATGATTGATGATTGATGATTGATAATTGATAATTGATGATTGATGATTGATGATTGATGATGGATGATTAATGATTTATAATTGATGATTGATTATTGATGATAGATGATCGATGGTTGATGATTGATGATTGATGATTGATGATTTATGATTTATAAATGATGATTGATGATTGATGATTGATGTTTGATGATTGATGAATGATAATTGATGATTGATGAATGATGATTGATGATTGATGATTGATGATTGATGATTGATGATTGATGATTGATGATTAATGATTGATGATTGATGATTGATGATTGATGATTGATGATTGATGATTGATGATTGATGATTGATGATTGATGATTGATGATTGATGATTGATGATTGATGATTGATGATTGATGATTGATGATTAATGATTGATGATTGATGATTGATGATTGATGATTGGTAATTCATAATTGATGATTGATGATTGTTGGTTGATTATTGATGATTGATGATTTATGATTTATAATTGGTGATTGATGATTGATAATTGATGATCGATGATTGATCATTGATGATTGATGATTGATGATTGATGATTGATGATTGATGATTGATGATTGATGATTGATGATTGATGATTGATGATTGATGATTGATGATTGATGATTGATGATTGATGATTGATGATTGATGATTGATGATTGATGATTTATGATTGATGATTAATGATTGATGATTGATGATTGATGATTTATGATTTATGATTTATGATTTATAGTTGATGATTGATAATATATGATTGATGATGGATGATTGATGAGTCATCATTTATGATTGATGACTGATTATTGATGATTGATGATTGATGATAGATGATTAATGATTGATGATTGATGATTGATGATTGATGATTGATGATAGTTGATTGATGATTGATGATTGATGATTGATGATTGATGATTGATGATTGATGATTGATGATTGATGATTGATGATTGATGATTGATGATTGATGATTGATGATTGATAATTGATGATTGATGATTGATGATTGATGATTGATGATTGATGATTGATGATTGATGATGGATGATTGATGATTTATAATTGATTATTGATGATGGATGATTAATTATCGATGGTTGATGATTGATGATTGATGATTTATGATTTATAATTGATGATTGATGATCAATTATTGATGATTGATGATAGTTGATTGATGATTGATGATTGATGATTGATGATTGATGATTGATGATTGATGATTGATGATTGATGATTGATGATTGATGATTTATGATTGATGATGGATGTTTGATGATTTAAATTTGATGATTGATGATTGATGATCGATGGTTGACGATTGAAGATTGATGATTGATGATTTATGATTTATAATTGATGATTGATGATTGATGATTGATGATTGATAATTGATGATTGATGATTGATGATTGATGATTGATGAATGATGAGTGATGAGTGATGATTGATGAATGATGATTGATGATTGATGATTGATGATTGATGATTGATGATTGATGATTGATGATTGATGATTGATGATTGATGATTGATGATTGATGATTGATGATTGATGATTGATAATTGATAATTGATGATTGATGATTGATGATTGATGATGGATGATTGATGATTTATAATTGATGATTGATTATTGATGATAGATGATCGATGGTTGATGATTGATGATTGATGATTGATGATTGATGATTTATGATTTATAAATGATGATTGATGATTGATGATTGATGATTGATGTTTGATGATTGATGAATGATAATTGATGATTGATGAATGATGATTGATGATTGATGATTGATGATTGATGATTGATGATTGATGATTGATGATTGATGATTAATGATTGATGATTGATGATTGATGATTGATGATTGATGATTGATGATTGATGATTGATGATTGATGATTGATGATTGATGATTGATGATTGATGATTGATGATTGATGATTAATGATTGATGATTGATGATTGATGATTGATGATTGGTAATTCATAATTGATGATTGATGATTGTTGGTTGATGATTGATGATTTATGATTTATGATATATAGTTGATGATTGATAATATATGATTGATGATTGATGAAGGATGATTGATGAGTCATAATTTATGATTGATGACTGATTTTTTATGATTGATGATTGATGATAGATGACTGATTTTTTATGATTGATGATTGATGATTGATAATTGATGATTGATGACTGTTGATTGATGATTGATGATTGATGATTTATGATTGCTGATTGATGATTGATGATTGATGATTGATGATTGATGATTGATGATTGATGATTGATGACTGATGATCGATTATTGATGATTGATGATTGATGATTGATGATTGATGATTGATGATTGATAATGGATGATTGATAATTCATAATTGATGATTGATGATTGATGATTGATTATTGATGGTTGATGATTGATGATTGATGATTGATGATTGATGATTTATGATTTATAATTGATGATTGATGATTGATGATTGATGATCGATTATTGATGGTTGATGATTGATGATTGATGATTGATGATTGATGATTGATGATTGATGATTGATGATTGATGATTGATGATTGATGATTGATGATTGATGATTGATGATTGATGATTGATGATTTATGATTTATGATATATAGTTGATGATTGATAATATATGATTGATGATTGATGAAGGATGATTGATGAGTCATAATTTATGATTGATGACTGATTGTTGATGATTGATGATTCATGATAGATGACTGATTTTTTATGATTGATGATAGATGATTGATGATTGATAATTGATGATTGATGACTGATGATTGATGATTGATGATTGATGATTGATGATTTATGATTGATGATTGATGATTGATGATTGATGCTTGATGATTGATGATTGATGATTGATGATTGATGATTGATGATTGATGATTGATGTTTGATGATCGATTATTGATGATTGATGATTGATGATTGATGATTGATGATTGATGATTGATGATTGATGATGGATGATTGATGATTGATGATTGATGATTGATGATTGATGATTGATGATTGATGATTGATGGTTGATGATTGATGATTGATGATTGATGATTGATGATTGATGATTTCTGATTTATAATTGATGATTGATGATTGATGATTGATGTTCGATTATTGATGATTGGTGATTGATGATTGATGATTGATGATTGATGATTGATGATTGATGATTGATGATTGATGATTGATGATTTATGATTTATGATTTATGATTTATAGTTGATGATTGATAATATATGACTGATGATTGATGATCGATGATTGTTGAGTCATCATTTATGATTGATGACTGATTATTGATGATTGATGATTGATGATAGATGATTGATGATTGATTATTGATGATTGATGATAGTTGATTGATGATTGATGATTGATGATTGATGATTGATGATTGATGATTGATGATTTATGATTGATGATGGATGATTGATGATTTAAATTTGATGATTGATGATCGATGGTTGATGATTGAAGATTGATGATTGATGATTTATGATTTATAATTGATGATTGATGATTGATGATTGATGATTGATGATTGATGATTGATTATTGATGATTGATGATTGATGATTGATGATTGATGATTGATGAATGATGAGTGATGATTGATGAATGATGATTGATGATTGATGATTGATGATTGATGATTGATGATTGATGATTGATGATTGATGATTGATGATTGATGATTGATGATTGATGATTGATGATTGATGATTGATGATTGATGATTGATGATTGATGATTGATGATTGATGATTGATGATTGATGATTGATGATTGATGATTGATGATTGATGATTGATGATTGATGATTGATGATTGATGATTGATGATTGATGATGGATGATTGATGATTTATAATTGATGATTGATGATTGATGATTGATGTTTGATGATTGATGAATGATGATTGATGATTGATGAATGATGATTGATGATTGATGATTGATGGTTGATGATTGATGATTGATGATTGATGATTGATGATTGATGATTTCTGATTTATAATTGATGATTGATGATTGATGATTGATGTTCGATTATTGATGATTGGTGATTGATGATTGATGATTGATGATTGATGATTGATGATTGATGATTGATGATTGATGATTTATGATTTATGATTTATAGTTGATGATTGATAATATATGACTGATGATTGATGATCGATGATTGTTGAGTCATCATTTATGATTGATGACTGATTATTGATGATTGATGATTGATGATAGATGATTGATGATTGATTATTGATGATTGATGATAGTTGATTGATGATTGATGATTGATGATTGATGATTGATGATTGATGATTGATGATTTATGATTGATGATGGATGATTGATGATTTAAATTTGATGATTGATGATCGATGGTTGATGATTGAAGATTGATGATTGATGATTTATGATTTATAATTGATGATTGATGATTGATGATTGATGATTGATGATTGATTATTGATGATTGATGA
This sequence comes from Stratiomys singularior, assembly GCA_954870665.1. Classification (NCBI taxonomy): domain Eukaryota; kingdom Metazoa; phylum Arthropoda; class Insecta; order Diptera; family Stratiomyidae; genus Stratiomys; species Stratiomys singularior. Next base: position 14,005 of record CATOZT010000095.1, read on the forward strand.
TTGATGATTGATGATTGATGATTGATGAATGATGAGTGATGATTGATGAATGATGATTGATGATTGATGATTGATGATTGATGATTGATGATTGATGATTGATGATTGATGATTGATGATTGATGATTGATGATTGATGATTGATGATTGATGATTGATGATTGATGATTGATGATTGATGATTGATGATTGATGATTGATGATTGATGATTGATGATTGATAATTGATGATTGATGATTGATGATTGATGATTGATGATTGATGATTGATGATTGATGATTGATGATTGATGATTGATGATTGATGATTGATGATTGATGATGGATGATTGATGATTTATAATTGATGATTGATGATAGATGTCCGATGGTTGATGATTGATGATTGATGATTGATGATTTATGATTTATAAATGATGATTGATGATTGATGATTGATGTTTGATGATTGATGAATGATGATTGATGATTGATGAATGATGATTGATGATTGATGATTGATGATTGATGATTGATGATTAATGATTGATGATTGATGATTGATGATTGATGATTGATGATTGATGATTGATGATTGATGATTGATGATTGATGATTGATGATTGATGATTGATGATTGATGATTGATGATTGATGATTGATGATTGATGATTGATGATTGATGATTGATAATTGATGATTAATGATTGATGATTGATGATAGATGATTGATGATTGATGATTGATGATTGATGATTGATGATTGATGATGAATGATTGGTAATTCATAATTGATGATTGATGATTGATGATTGTTGGTTGATGATTGATGATTGATGATTTATAATTGATGATTGATGATTGATGATTGATGATTTATGATCGATGATTGATGATTGATGATTGATGATTGATGATTGATGATTGATGATTGATGATTGATGATTGATGATTTATGATTTATGATTGATGATTGATGATTGATGATTGATGATTGATGATTTATGATTTATGATTTATGATTTATGATTTATAGTTGATGATTGATAATATATGATTGATGATGGATGATTGATGAGTCATCATTTATGATTGATGACTGATTATTGATGATTGATGATTGATGATTGATGATTGATGATTGATGATAGTTGATTGATGCTTGATGATTGATGATTGATGATTGATGATTGGTGATTGATGATTGATGATGGATGATTGATGATTTATAATTTATTATTGATGATTGATGATTAATGATCGATGGTTGATGATTGATGATTGATGATTTATGATTTATGATTTATAATTGATGATTGATGATTGATGATTGATGATCGATGATTGATGATTGATGATTGATGATTGATGATTGATGATTGATGATTGATGATTTATGATTGATGATTGATGATTGATGATTGATGAATGATGATTGATGATTGATGAATGATGATTGATGATTGATGATTGATGATTGATGATTGATGATTGATGATTGATGATTGATGATTGATGATTGATGATTGATGATTGATGATTGATGATTGATGATTGATGATTGATGATTGATGATGAATGATTGATGGTTTATAATTGATGATTGATGATTGATTATCGATGGTTGATGATTGTTGATTGATGATTTATGATTTATAATTGATGATTGATGATTGCTGATTGATGCTTGATGATTGATGATTGATGAATGATGATTGATGATTGTGAATGATGATTGATGATTGATAATTGATGATTGATGATTGATGATTGATGATTGATGATTGATGATTGATGATTGATGATTGATGATTGATGATTGATGATTGATGATTGATGATTGATGATTGATGATTGATGATTGATGATTGATGATTGATGATTGATGATTGATGATTGATGATTGATGATTGATGATTAATGATTGATGGTTGATGATTGAAGGTTGATGGTTGATGATTGATGATTGATGATTGATGATTGATGATTGATGATTGATGATTGATGATTGATGATTTATTATTGATGATTGATGATTGAAGATGGAAGATTGATGAGTCATAATTTATGATTGATGACTGATTATTGATGAATGATGATTGATGATTGATGATTGATGAATGATGATTGATGATTGATGAAAGATGATTGATGATTGATGATTGATGATTGATGACTGATGATGGATGATTGATGATTTATAATTGATTATTGATGATTGATGATTAATGATCGATGGTTGATGATTGATGATTGATGATTTATGATTTATGATTTATAACTGATGATTGATGATTGATGATCGATGATTGATGATTGATGATTGATGATTGATGATTGATGAATGATGATTGATGATTGATGAATGATGATTGATGATTGATGATTGATGATTGATGATTGATGATTGATGATTGATGATTGATGATTGATGATTGATGATTGATGATTGATGATTGATAATTGATGATTGATGATTGATGATTGATGACTGATGATTGATGATTGATGATTGATGATTGATTATTGATGATTGATGATTGATGATTGATGATTGATGATTGATGATTGATGATTGATGATTGATGATTGATGATTGATGATTGATGATTGCTGATTGATGCTTGATGATTGATGATTGATGAATGATGATTGATGATTGATGAATGATGATTGATGATTGATGATTGATGATTGATGATTGATGATTGATGATTGATGATTGATGATTGATGATTGATGATTGATGATTGATGATTGATGATTGATGATTGATGATTGATGATTGATGATTGATGATTGATGATTGATGATTGATGATTGATGATTGATGATTGATGATTGATGATTGATGATTGATGATTGATGATTGATGATTGATGATTGATGATTGATGATTGATGATTAATGATTGATGGTTGATGATTGAAGGTTGATGGTTGATGATTGATGATTGATGATTGATGATTGATGATTGATGATTGATGATTGATGATTGATGATTGATGATTTATTATTGATGATTGATGAATGAAGATGGAAGATTGATGAGTCATAATTTATGATTGATGACTGATTATTGATGAATGATGATTGATGATTGATGATTGATGAATGATGATTGATGATTGATGAAAGATGATTGATGATTGATGATTGATGATTGATGATTGATGATTGATGATGGATGATTGATGAGTCATAATTTATGATTGATGAGTGATTATTGATGATTGAAGATTGATGATAGATGACTGGTTGCTTATGATTGATGATTGATGATTGATGATTGATGATTGATGAATGATGAATGATGATTGATGATTGATGATTGATGAATGATGATTGATGATTGATGATTGATGATTGATTATTGATGATTAATGATTGATGATTGTAGAATGATGATTGATTATTGATGATTGATGATTGATGATTGATGATTGATGATTGATTATTGATGATTGATGTTTGATGATTGATGATTGATGATTGATGATTGATGATTGATATTTCA
>CATOZT010000095.1:22500-43522 GCA_954870665.1 Stratiomys singularior
TGATGATAGATGATTAATGATTGATGGTTGATGATTGAAGGTTGATGGTTGATGATTGATGATTGATGATTGATGATTGATGATTGATGATTGATGATTGATGATTTAGTATTGATGATTGATGATGGATGATTGATGAGTCATAATTTATAATTGATGACTGATTATTGATGATTGATGATTGATGATTGATGATTGATGATTGATGATTGATGATTGATGATTGATGAATGATGATTGATAATTGATGATTGATGATTGATGATTGATGATTGATGATTGATGATTGATGATTGATGATTGATGATTGATGATTGATGATTGATGATTGATGATGGATGATTGATGAGTCATAATTTATGATTGATGACTGATTATTGATGATTGATGATTGATGATGGATGACTGATTGCTTATGATTGATGATTGATGATTGATAATATATGATTGGTGATTGATGATGGATGATTGATGAGTCATCACTTATGATTGATGACTGATTATTGATGATTGATGATTGATGATTGATAATTGATGATAGATGATTGATGATTGATGATTGATGATTGATGATTGATGGTTGATGATAGTTGATTGATGATTGATGATTGATGATTGATGATTGATGATGGATGATTGATAATTCATAATTGATGATTGATGATTGATGGTTGATGATTGATGATTGATGATTTATGGTTTATGATTTATAATTGATGATTGATGATTGATGATCGATGATTGATGATTGATGATTGATGATTGATGATTGATGATTGATGATTGATGATTGATGATTGATGTTTGATGATTGATGATTGATGAGTGATGAATGATGATTGATGATTTATGATTTATGATTTATGATTTATGATTTACAGTTGATGATTGATAATTTATGATTGCTGATTGATGATGGATGATTGATGAGTCATCATTTATGAATGATGACTGATTATTGATGATTGATGATTGATGATTGATGATAGATGATTGATGATTGATGATTGATCATTGATGATAGTTGATTGATGATTGATGATTGATGATTGATGATTTATGATTGATTATTGATGATTGATGATTGATGATTGATGAATGATGATTGATAATTGATGATTGATGATTGATGATTGATGAATGATGATTGATGATTGATGATTGATGATTGATGATTGATGACGGATGATTGATGAGTCATAATTTATGATTGATGACTGATAATAATGATTGATGATTGATGATTGATGAATGATGATTGATGATTGATGAATGATGATTGATGATTGATGATTGATGATTGATGATTGATGATTGATGATTGATGATTGATGATTGATGATGGATGATTGATGATTGATGATTGATGATTGATGATTGATGATTGATGATTGATGATTGATGATTGATGATTGATGATTGATGATTGATGAATGATGATTGATGATTGATGAATGATGATTGATGATTGATGATTGATGATTGATGATTGATGATTGATGATTGATGATTGATGATTGATGATTGATGATTGATGATTGATGATTGATGATTGATGATTGATGATTGATGATTGATGATTGATGATTGATGATTGATGATTGATGATTGATGATTGATGATTGATGATTGTTGATTGATTATTGATGATTGATGATTGATGATTGATGATTGATGATTGATGATTGATTATTGATGATTGATGATTGATGATTGATGATTGATGATTGATGACTGATGATTGATGATTGATGATTGATGATTGATGATTGATGATTGATGATTGATGATTGATGATTGATGATTGATGATTGATGATTGATGATTGATGATTGATGATTGATGATTGATGATTGATGATTGATGATTGATGATTGATGATTGATGATTGATGATTGATGATTGATGATTGATGATTGATGATTGATGATTGATGATTGATGATTGATGATTGATGATTGGTGATTGATGATTGATGATTGATGATTGATGATTGATGATTGATGATTGATGATTTATGATTTATGATATATAGTTGATGATTGATAATATATGATTGATGATTGATGAAGGATGATTGATGAGTCATAATTTATGATTGATGACTGATTTTTGATGATTGATGATTGATGATAGATGACTGATTTTTTATGATTGATGATTGATGATTGATAATTGATGATTGATGACTGATGATTGATGATTGATGATTGATGATTTATGATTGATGATTGATGATTGATGATTGATGATTGATGATTGATGCTTGATGATTGATGATTGATGATTGATGATTGATGATTGATGATCGTTGATTGATGATTGATGATTGATGATTGATGATTGATGATTGATGATTGATGATGGATGATTGATAATTCATAATTGATGATTGATGATTGATGATTGATGATTGATGATTGATGATTTATGATTGATGATGGATGATTGATGATTTAAATTTGATGATTGATGATCGATGGTTGATGATTGAAGATTGATGATTGATGATTTATGATTTATAATTGATGATTGATGATTGATGATTGATGATTGATGATTGATGATTGATGATTGATGATTGATGATTGATGATTGATGATTGATGATTGATGATTGATGATTGATGATTGATGATTGATGATTGATGATTGATGATTGATGATTGATGATTGATGATTGATGATTGATGATTGATGATTGATGATTGATGATTGATGATTGATGATTGATGATTGATGATTGATGATTGATGATTGATGATTGATGATGGATGATTGATGATTTATAATTGATGAGTGATGATTGATGATAGATGATCGATCGTTGATGATTGATGATTGATGATTGATGATTTATGATTTATAAATGATGATTGATGATTGATGATTGATGTTTGATGATTGATGAATGATGATTGATGATTGATGAATGATGATTGATGATTGATGATTGCTGATTGATGATTGATGATTGATGATTGATGATTGATGATTGATGATTGATGATTGATGATTGATGATTGATGATTGATGATTGATGATTGATGATTGATGATTGATGATTGATGATTGATGATTGATGATTGATGATTGATGATTGATGATTGATGATTGATGATTGATGATTGATGATTGATGATTGATGATTGATGATTGATGATTGATGACTAATGATTGATGATTGATGATTGATGATTGATGATGAATGATTGGTAATTCATGATTGATGATTGATGAGTGCTAATTGATGATTGATGATTGATGATTGATGATTTATGATTTATAATTAATGATTGATGATTGATGATCGATGATTGATGATTGATGATTGATGATTGATGATTGATGATTGATGATTGATGATTGATGATTGATGATTGATGATTGATGATTGATGATTGATGATTGATGATTGATGATTGATGATTTATGATTGATGATTGATGATTGATGATTGATGATTGATGATTGATGATTGATGATTGATGATTTATGATTTATGATTTATGATTTATGATTTATAGTTGATGATTGATAATATATGATTGATGATGGATGATTGATGAGTCATCATTTATGATTGATGACTGATTATTGATGATTGATGATTGATGATAGATGATTGATGATTGATGATTGATGATTGATGATTGATGATTGATGATTGATGATAGTTGATTGATGATTGATGATTGATGATTGATGATGAATGATTGGTAATTCATAATTGATGATTGATGATTGATGAGTGCTAATTGATGATTGATGATTGATGATTGATGATTTATGATTTATAATTAATGATTGATGATTGATGATCGATGATTGATGATTGATGATTGATGATTGATGATTGATGATTGATGATTGATGATTGATGATTGATGATTGATGATTGATGATTGATGATTGATGATTGATGATTGATGACTGATGATTTATGATTGATGATTGAAGATTGATGATTGATGATTGATGATTGATGATTGATGATTGATGATTGATGATTGATGATTGATGATTGATGATTGATGATTGATGATTGATGATTGATGATTGATGATGGATGATTGATGATTTATAATTGATTATTGATGATTGATGATCGATGGTTGATGATTGATGATTGATGATTTATGATTTATAATTGATGATTGATGATTGATGATTGATGATTGATGAGTGATGATTGATAATTGATGATTGATGATTGATGATTGATGATTGATGAATGATGATTGATGATTGATGAATGATGATTGATGATTGATGATTGATGATTGATGATTGATGATTGATGATTGATGATTGAAAATTGATGATTGATGATTGATGATTGATGATTGATGATTGAGGATGGATGATGGATGATTGATGGTTTATAATTGATGATTGATGATTGATGATCGATGGTTGATGATTGATGATTGATGATTTATGATTTATAATTGATGATTGATGATTGCTGATTGATGCTTGATGATTGATAATTGATGAATGATGATTGATGATTGATGAATGATGATTGAAGATTGATGATTGATGATTGATGATTGATGATTGATGATTGATGATTGATGATTGATGGTTGATGATTGATGATCGATGATTGATGATTGATGATTGATGATTGATCATTGATGATTGATGATTCATGATTGATGATTGATGATTGATGATTGATGATTGATGATTGATGATTGATGATTGATGATTGATGATTGATGATTGATGATTGATGATTGATGATTGATGATTGATGATTGATGATTGATGATTGATGATTGATGATTAATGATTGATGGTTGATGATTGAAGGTTGATGGTTGATGATTGATGATTGATGATTGATGATTGATGATTGATGATTGATGATTGATGATTGATGATTGATGATTGATGATTGATGATTGATGATTGATGAATGATGATTGATGATTGATGAATGATGATTGATGATTGATGATTGATGAGTGATGATTGATGATTGATGATTGATGATTGATGGTTGATGATTGATGGTTGATGATTGATGATTGATGAATGATGATTGATGATTGATGATTGATGATTGATGATTGATGATTGATGATTGATGATTGATGATTGATGATTGATGATTGATGATTGATGATTGATGATTGATGATTGATTATTGATGATTGATGATTGATGATTGTAGAATGATGATTGATTATTGATGATTGATGATTGATTATTGATGATTGATGTTTGATGATTGATGATTGATGATTGATGATTGATGATTGATGATTGATGATTGATGATTGATGCTTTATTATTGGTGATTGATGATGGAAGATTGATGTGTCATAATTTTTGATTGATGACTGATTATTGATGAATGATGATTGATGATTGATGATTGATGATTGATGATTGATGAATGATGATTGATGATTGATGAATGATGATTGATGATTGATGATTGATGATTGATGATTGATGATTGATGATTGATGATTGATGGTTGATGATTGATGATTGATGAATGATGATTGATGATTGATGATTGATGATTGATGATTGATGATCATGATTGATGATTGATTATTGATGATTGATGATTGTAGAATGATGATTGATTATTGATGATTGATGACTGATTATTATTGATTGATGATTGATGATTGATGATTGATGATTGATGATAGTTGACTGATGATTGATGATTGATGATTGATGATGGATGATTGATAATTCAAAATTAATGATTGATGATTGATGATTGATGATTGATGGTTGATGGTTGATGATTGATCATTGATGATTGATGATTGATGATTTATAATTTATAATTGATGATTGATGATTGATGATCGATGATTGATGATTGATGATTGATGATTGATGATTGATGATTGATGATTGATGATTGATGATTGATGATTGATGATTGATGATTGATGATTGATGATTGATGATTGATGATTGATGATTGATGATTGATGATTGATGATTGATGAATGATGAGTGATGATTGATGAGTGATGATTAATGAATGATGATTGATGATTGATGATTGATGATTGATGATTGATGATTGATGATTGATGATTGATGATTGATGATTTATAATTGATGATTGATGATTGATGATAGATGATCGATGATTGATGATTGATGATTGATGATTGATGATTGATGATTGATGATTGATGATTGATGATTGATGATTGATGATTGATGATTGATGATTGATGATTGATGATTGATGATTGATGATTGATGATTGATGATTGATGATTGATGATTGATGGTTAATATTTGATGATTGATGATTGATGATTGATGATTGATGATTGATGATTGATGATTGATGATTGATGATTGATGATTGATGATTGATGATTGATGATTGATGATTGATGAATGATGATTGATGATTGATGAATGATGATTGATGATTGATGATTGATGAGTGATGATTGATGATTGATGATTGATGATTGATGGTTGATGATTGATGGTTGATGATTGATGATTGATGAATGATGATTGATGATTGATGATTGATGATTGATGATTGATGATTGATGATTGATGATTGATGATTGATGATTGATGATTGATGATTGATTATTGATGATTGATGATTGATGATTGTAGAATGATGATTGATTATTGATGATTGATGATTGATGATTGATTATTGATGATTGATGTTTGATGATTGATGATTGATGATTGATGATTGATGATTGATGATTGATGATTGATGATTGATGCTTTATTATTGGTGATTGATGATGGAAGATTGATGTGTCATAATTTATGATTGATGACTGATTATTGATGAATGATGATTGATGATTGATGATTGATGATTGATGAATGATGATTGATGATTGATGAATGATGATTGATGATTGATGATTGATGATTGATGATTGATGATTGATGATTGATGGTTGATGATTGATGATTGATGAATGATGATTGATGATTGATGATTGATGATTGATGATTGATGATTGATGATTGATGATTGTAGAATGATGATTGATTATTGATGATTGATGACTGATTATTATTGATTGATGATTGATGATTGATGATTGATGATTGATGATAGTTGACTGATGATTGATGATTGATGATTGATGATGGATGATTGATAATTCATAATTAATGATTGATGATTGATGATTGATGGTTGATGGTTGATGATTGATCATTGATGATTGATGATTGATGATTTATAATTCATAATTAATGATTGATGATTGATGATTGATGATTGATGGTTGATGGTTGATGATTGATCATTGATGATTGATGATTGATGATTTATAATTTATAATTGATGATTGATGATTGATGATCGATGATTGATGATTGATGATTGATGATTGATGATTGATGATTGATGATTGATGATTGATGATTGATGATTGATGATTGATGATTGATGATTGATGATTGATGATTGATGATTGATGATTGATGATTGATGATTGATGATTGATGATTGATGAATGATGATTGATGATTGATGATTGATGATTGATGATTGATGATTGATGATTGATTATTGATGATTGATGATTGATGATTCATAATTGATGATGGATGATTGATGATTTATAATTGATGATTGATGATTGATGATAGATGATCGATGATTGATGATTGATGATTGATGATTGATGATTGATGATTGATGATTGATGATTGATGATTGATGATTGATGATTGATGATTGATGATTGATGATTGATGATTGATGATTGATGATTGATGATTGATGATTGATGATTGATGATTGATGATGGATGATTGATAATTCATAATTGATGATTGATGATTGATAATTGATGATTGATGATTTATGATTTATAATTGATGATTGATGATTGATGATCGATGATTGATGATTGATGATTGATGATTGATGATTGATGATTGATGATTGATGATTGATGATTGATGATTGATGATTGATGATTGATGATTGATGATTGATGATTGATGATTGATGATTGATGATTGATGATTGATGATTGATGATTGATGATTGATGATTGATGATTGATGATTGATGATTGATGATTGATGATTGATGATTTATGATTTATGATTTATGATTTATAGTTGATGATTCATAATATATGATTGATGATTGATGATGGATGATTGATGAGTCATCATTTATGATTGATGACTGATTATTATTGATTGATGATTGATGATAGATGATTGATGATTGATGATTGATAATTGATGATTGATGATTGATGATTGATGATTGATGATTGATGATTGATGATTGATGATTGATGATTGATGAATGATGATTGATGATTGATGATTGATGAATGATAATTGATGATTGATGATTGATGATTGATGATTGATGATTGATGATTGATGATTGATGATTGATGATTGATGATTGATGATTGATGATTGATGATTGATGATTGATGATTGATGATTGATGATTGATGATTGATGATTGATGATTGATGATTGATGATTGATGATGGATGATGGATGATTGATGGTTAATAATTGATGATTGATGATCGATGGTTGATGATTGATGATTGATGATTGATGATTTATAATTGATGATTGATGATTGCTGACTGATGCTTGATGATTGATGATTGATGAATGATGATTGATGATTGATGAATGATGATTGATGATTGATGATTGATGATTGATGATTGATGATTGATGATTGATGATTGATGATTGATGATTGATGATTGATGATTGATGATTGATGATTGATGATTGATGATTGATGATTGATGATTGATGATTGATGATTGATGATTGATGATTGATGATTGATGATTGATGATTGATGATTGATGATTGATGATTGATGATTGATGATTGATGATTGATGATTGATGATTGATGATTGATGATGGATGATGGATGATTGATGGTTAATAATTGATGATTGATGATCGATGGTTGATGATTGATGATTGATGATTGATGATTTATAATTGATGATTGATGATTGCTGACTGATGCTTGATGATTGATGATTGATGAATGATGATTGATGATTGATGAATGATGATTGATGATTGATGATTGATGATTGATGACTGATGATTGATGATTGATGATTGATGATTGATGATTGATGATTGATGATTGATGATTGATGATTGATGATTGATGATTGATGATTGATGATTGATGATTGATTATTGATGATTGATGATTGATGATTGATGATTGATGATTGATGATTGATGATTGATGATTGATGATTGATGATTGATGATTGATGATCAATGATTGATGATTGATGATTAATGATTGATGGTTGATGATTGAAGGTTGATGGTTGATGATTGATGATTGATGATTGATGATTGATGAATGATGATTGATGATTGATGATTGATGATTGATGATTGATGATTGATGATTGATGATTGATGATTGTTGCTTTATTATTGATGATTGATGATTGATGATGGAAGATTGATGAGTCATAATTTATGATTGATGACTGATTATTGATGAATGATGATTGATGATTGATGATTGAGGAATGATGATTGATGATTGATGAATGATGATTGATTATTGATGATTGATGATTGATGATTGATGATTGATGATTGATGATTGATGATTGATGATTGATGATTGATGGTTGATGATTGATGATTGATGAATGATGATTGATGATTGATGATTGATGATTGATGATTGATGATTGATTATTGATGATTGATGATTGATGATTGTAGAATGATGATTGATTATTGATGATTGATGATTGATGATTGATTATTGATGATTGATGATTGATGATTGATGATTGATGATTGACGATTGATGATTGATGATTGATGACTGATTATTGATGAATGATGATTGATGATTGATGATTGAGGAATGATGATTGATGATTGATGAATGATGATTGATTATTGATGATTGATGATTGATGATTGATGATTGATGATTGATGATTGATGATTGATGATTGATGATTGATGGTTGATGATTGATGATTGATGAATGATGATTGATGATTGATGATTGATGATTGATGATTGATTATTGATGATTGATGATTGATGATTGTAGAATTATGATTGATTATTGATGATTGATGATTGATGATTGATTATTGATGATTGATGATTGATGATTGATGATTGATGATTGACGATTGATGATTGATGATTGATGATTGATGATTGATGATTGATGATTGATGATTGATGATTGATGATTGATGATTGATGATTGATATTTCATAATTGATGATTGATGATTGATGATTGATGATTGATGATTGATGATTGATGATTGATGATTGATGATTGATGATTGATGATTCATAATTGATGATGGATGATTGATGATTTTTAATTGATGATTGATGATTGATGATAGATGATCGATGATTGATGATTGATGATTGATGATTGATGATTGATGATTGATGATTGATGATTGATGATTGATGATTGATGATTGATGATTGATGATTGATGATTGATGATTGATGATTGATGATTGATGATTGATGATTGATGATTGATGATTGATGATTGATGATTGATGATTGATGATGGATGATTGATAATTCATAATTGATGATTGATGATTGATAATTGATGATTGATGATTTATGATTTATAATTGATGATTGATGATTGATGATCGATGATTGATGATTGATGATTGATGATTGATGATTGATGATTGATGATTGATGATTGATGATTGATGATTGATGATTGATGATTGATGATTGATGATTGATGATTGATGATTGATGATTGATGATTGATGATTGATGATTGATGATTGATGATTGATGATTGATGATTGATGATTGATGATTGATGATTGATGATTGATGATTGATGATTGATGATTGATGATTGATGATTGATGATTGATGATTGATGATTTATGATTTATGATTTATGATTTATGATTTATAGTTGATGATTCATAATATATGATTGATGATTGATGATGGATGATTGATGAGTCATCATTTATGATTGATGACTGATTATTATTGATTGATGATTGATGATAGATGATTGATGATTGATGATTGATAATTGATGATTGATGATTGATGATTGATGATTGATGATTGATGATTGATGATTGATGATTGATGATTGATGAATGATGATTGATGATTGATGAATGATATTTGATGATTGATGATTGATGATTGATGATTGATGATTGATGATTGATGATTGATGATTGATGATTGATGATTGATGATTGATGATTGATGATTGATGATTGATGATTGATGATTGATGATTGATGATTGATGATTGATGATGGATGATGGATGATTGATGGTTAATAATTGATGATTGATGATCGATGGTTGATGATTGATGATTGATGATTGATGATTTATAATTGATGATTGATGATTGCTGACTGATGCTTGATGATTGATGATTGATGAATGATGATTGATGATTGATGAATGATGATTGATGATTGATGATTGATGATTGATGATTGATGATTGATGATTGATGATTGATGATTGATGATTGATGATTGATGATTGATGATTGATGATTGATGATTGATGATTGATGATTGATGATTGATGATTGATGATTGATGATTGATGATTGATGATTGATGATTGATGATTGATGATTGATTATTGATGATTGATGATTGATGATTGATGATTGATGATTGATGATTGATGATTGATGATTGATGATTGATGATCAATGATTGATGATTGATGATTAATGATTGATGGTTGATGATTGAAGGTTGATGGTTGATGATTGATGATTGATGATTGATGAATGATGATTGATGATTGATGATTGATGATTGATGATTGATGATTGATGATTGATGATTGATGCTTTATTATTGATGATTGATGATTGATGATGGAAGATTGATGAGTCATAATTTATGATTGATGACTGATTATTGATGAATGATGATTGATGATTGATGATTGATGATTGAGGAATGATGATTGATGATTGATGAATGATGATTGATTATTGATGATTGATGATTGATGATTGATGATTGATGATTGATGATTGATGGTTGATGATTGATGATTGATGAATGATGATTGATGATTGATGATTGATGATTGATGATTGATTATTGATGATTGATGATTGATGATTGATGATTGTAGAATGATGATTGATTATTGATGATTGATGATTGATGATTGATTATTGATGAATGATGATTGATGATTGATGATTGATGATTGACGATTGATGATTGATGATTGATGATTGATGATTGATGATTGATGATTGATGATTGATGATTGATGATTGATGATTGATGATTGATATTTCATAATTGATGATTGATGATTGATGATTGATGGTTGATGATTGATGATTGATGATTGATGATTGATGATTGATGATTGATGATTGATGATTGATGATTGATGATTGATGAATGATGAGTGATGATTGATGAATGATGATTGATGATTGATGATTGATGATTGATGATTGATGATTGATGATTGATGATTGATGATTGATGATTGATGATTGATGATTGATGATTGATGATTGATGATTGATGATTGATGATTGATGATTGATGATTGATGATTTATGATTGATGACTGATGATTGATGATGGATGATTGATGATTTATAATTGATGATTGATGATTGATGATAGATGATCGATCGTTGATGATTGATGATTGATGATTGATGATTTATGATTTATAAATGATGATTGATGATTGATGATTGATGTTTGATGATTGATGAATGATGATTGATGATTGATGAATGATGATTGATGATTGATGATTGATGATTGCTGATTGATGATTGATGATTGATGATTGATGATTGATGATTGATGATTGATGATTGATGATTGATGATTGATGATTGATGATTGATGATTGATGATTGATGATTGATGATTGATGACTGATGATTGATGATTAATGATTGATGATTGATGATTGATGATTGATGATTGATGATTGATGATTGATGATTGATGATTGATGATTGATGATTGATGATTGATGATTGATGATTGATGATTGATGATTGATGATTGATGATTGATGATTGATGATTGATGATTGATGATTGATGATTGATGATTTATGATTTATAGTTGATGATTGATAATATATGATTGATGATGGATGATTGATGAGTCATCATTTATGATTGATGACTGATTATTGATGATTGATGATTGATGATAGATGATTGATGATTGATGATTGATGATTGATGATTGATGATTGATGATTGATGATTGATGATAGTTGATTGATGATTGATGATTGATGATTGATGATTGATGATTGATGATTGATGATTGATGATTGATGATTGATGATTTATGATTGATGATTGATGATTGATGATTGATGATTTATGATTTATGATTTATGATTTATAGTTGATGATTGATAATATATGATTGATGATGGATGATTGATGAGTCATCATGTATGATTGATGACTGATTATTGATGATTGATGATAGATGATTGATGATTGATGATTGATGATTGATGATTGATGATTGATGATTGATGATAGTTGATTTATATTTATAATTGATGATTGATGATTGATGATTGATGATCGATGATTGATGATTGATGATTGATGATTGATGATTGATGATTGATGATTGATGATTGATGATTGATGATTGATGATTGATGATTGATGTTTTATGATTGATGATTGATGATTGATGATTGATGATTTATAATTTATAGTTGATGATTGATAATATATGATTGATGATGGATGATTGATGAGTCATCATTTATGATTGATGACTGTTTATTGATGATTGATGATTGATGATAGATGATTGATGATTGATGATTGATGATTGATGATTGATGATTGATGATTCATGATTCATGATAGTTGATTGATGATTGATGATTGATGATTGATGATTGATGATTGATGATTGATGATTGATGATGGATGATTGATGATTTATAATTGATTATTGATGATTGATGATTGATGATCGATGGTTGATGATTGATGATTGATGATTTATGATTTATAATTTATGATTGATGATTGAATATTGATGATTGGTGATTGATAATTGATGATTCATGATTGATGATTGATTAATGATGATTGATGATTGATGAATGATTATTGATGATTGATGATTGATGATTGATGATTGATGATTGATGATTGATGATTGATGATTGATGATTGATGATTGATGATTGATGATTGATGATTGATGATTGATGATTGATGATTGATGATTGATGATTGATGATTGATGATTGATGATTGATGATTGATGATGGATGATGGATGATTGATGGTTTATAATTGATGATTGATGATTGATGATCGATGGTTGATTATTGATGATTGATGATTTATGATTTATAATTGATGATTGATGATTGCTGATTGATGCTTGATGATTGATGATTGATGAATGATGATTGATGATTGATGAATGATGATTGATGATTGATGATTGATGATTGATGATTGATGATTGATGATTGATGATTGATGATTGATGATTGATGATTGATGATTGATGATTGATGATTGATGATTGATGATTGATGATTGATGATGGATGATTGATGATGGATGATTGATGATTGATGATTGATGATTGATGATTGATGATTGATGATTGATGATTGATGATTGATGATTGATGATTGATGATTGATGATTGATGATTGATGATTGATGATTGATGATTGATGATTGATGATTGATGACTGATGATTGATGATTGATGATTGATGATTGATGATTGATGATTGATGATTGATGATTGATGATTGATGATTGATAATTGATGATTGATGATTGATGATTGATGCTTTATTATTGATGATTGATGATGGAAGATTAATGAGTCATAATTTATGATTGATGACTGATTATTGATGAATGATGATTGATGATTGATGATTGATGAATGATGATTGATGATTGATGAATGATGATTGATGATTGATGATTGATGACTGATGATTGATGATTGATGATTGATGATTGATGATTGATGAATGATGATTGATGATTGATGATTGATGATTGATGATTGATGATTGATGATTGATGATTGATTATTGATGATTGATGATTGATGATTGTAGAATGATGATTGATGATTGATGATTGATGATTGATGATTGATGATTGATTATTGATTATTGATTATTGATGATTGATGTTTGATGATTGATGATTGATGATTGATGATTGATGATTGATATTTCATAATTGATGATTGATGATTGATGATTGATGGTTGATGATTGATGATTGATGATTGATGATTGATGATTGATGATTGATGATTTATGATTTATGATTTAAAATTGATGATTGATGATTGATGATCGATGATTGATGATTGATGATTGATGATTGATGATTGATAATTGATGATTGATGACTGATGATTGATGATTGATGATTGATGATTGATGATTGATGATTGATGATTGATGATTGATGATTGATGATTGATGATTGATGATTGATGATTGATGATTGATGATTGATGATTGATGATTGATGATTGATGATTGATGATTGATGATTGATGATTGATGATTGATGATTGATGATTGATGATGGATGATTGATAATTCATAATTGATGATTGATGATTGATGATTGATGATTGATAATTGATGATTGATGATTTATGATTTATAATTGATGATTGATGATTGATGATCGATGATTGATGATTGATGATTGATGATTGATGATTGATGATTGATGATTGATGATTGATGATTGATGATTGATGATTGATGATTGATGATTGATGATTGATGATTGATGATTGATGATTGATGATTGATGATTGATGATTGATGATTGATGATTGATGATTTATGATTTATGATTTATGATTTATAGTTCATGATTGATAATATATGATTGATGATTGATGATGGATGATTGATGAGTCATCATTTATGATTGATGACTGATTATTATTGATTGATGATTGATGATAGATGATTCATGATTGATGATTGATGATTGATGATTGATGATTGATGATTGATGATTGATGATTGATGATTGATGATAGTTGACTGATGATTGATGATTGATGATTGATGATGGATGATTGATAATTCATAATTAATGATTGATGATTGATGATTGATGGTTGATGGTTGATGATTGATCATTGATGATTGATGATTGATGATTTATAATTTATAATTGATGATTGATGATTGATGATTGATGATTGATGATTGATGATCGATGATTGATGATTGATGATTGATGATTGATGATTGATGATTGATGATTGATGATTGATGATTGATGATTGATGATTGCTGATTGATGATTGATGATTGATGATTGATGATTGATGATTGATGATTGATGATTGATGATTGATGATTGATGATTGATGATTGATGAATGATGAGTGATGATTGATGAATGATGATTGATGATTGATGATTGATGATTGATGATTGATGATTGATGATTGATGATTGATGATTGATGATTGATGATTGATGATTGATGATTGATGATTGATGATTGATGATTGATGATTGATGATTGATGATTGATGATTGATGATTGATGATTGATGATTGATGATTGATGATTGATGATTGATGGTTGATGATTGATGATTCATGATTGATGATGGATGATTGATGATTTCTAATTGATGATTGATGATTGATGATAGATGATCGATGATTGATGATTGATGATTGATGATTGATGATTGATGATTGATGATTGATGATTGATGATTGATAATGGAGGATTGATAATTCATAATTGATGATTGATGATTGATGATTGATGATTGATATTTGATGATTGATGATTTATGATTTATAATTGATGATTGATGATTGATGATCGATGATTGATGATTGATGATTGATGATTGATGATTGATGATTGATGATTGATGATTGATGATTGATGATTGATGATTGATGATTGATGATTGATGATTGATGATTGATGATTGATGATTGATGATTGATGATTGATGATTGATGATTGATGATTGATGATTGATGATTTTTGACTTATGATTTATGATTTATAGTTGATGATTGATAATATATGATTGATGATTGATGATGGATGATTGATGAGTCATCATTTATGATTGATGACTGATTATTATTGATTGATAATTGATGATAGATGATTGATGATTGATGATTGATGATTGATGATTAATGATTGATGATTGATGATTGATGAATGATGATTGATGAATGATGATTGATGATTGATGATTGATGATTGATGATTGATGATTGATGATTGATGATTGATGATTGATGATTGATGATTGATGATTGATGATTGATGATTGATGATTGATGATTGATGATTGATGATTGATGATTGATGATTGATGATTGATGATTGATGATTGATGATTGATGATGGATGATGGATGATTGATGGTTTATAATTGATGATTGATGATCGATGGTTGATGATTGATGATTGATGATTTATGATTTATAATTGATGATTGATGATTGCTGATTGATGCTTGATGATTGATGATTGATGATTGATGATTGATGATTGATGATTGATGATTGATGATTGATGATTGATGATTGATGATTGATGATTGATGATTGATGATTGATGATTGATGATTGATGATTGATGATTGATGATTGATGATTGATGATTGATGATTGATGATTGATGATTGATGATTGATGATTGATGATTGATGATTCATGATTGATGATTGATGATTGATGATTGATGATTGATGATTGATGATTGATGATTGATGATTGATGATAAATGATTGAAGATTGATGATTGATGATTGATGATTGATGATTGATGATTGATGATTGATGATTGATGATTGATGATTGATGATTGATGATTGATGTTTGATGATTGATGATTGATGATTGATGATTGATGATTGATGATTGATGATTGATGATTGATGATTGATGATTGATGATTGATGATTGATGATTGATGATTGATGATTGATGATTGATGATTGATGATTCATGATTGATGATTGATGATTGATGATTGATGATTGATGATTGATGATTGATGATTGATGATTGATGATTGATGATTGATGATTGATGATTGATGATTGATGATTGATGATTGATGATTGATGATTGATGATTGATGATTGATGATTAATGATTGATGGTTGATGATTGAAGGTTGATGGTTGATGATTGATGATTGATGATTGATGATTGATGAATGATGATTGATGATTGATGATTGATGATTGATGATTGATGATTGATGATTGATGATTGATGATTGATGATTGATGATTGATGATTGATGATTGATGATTGATGATTGATGATTGATGATTGATGATTGATGATTGATGATTGATGATTGATGATTGATGATTGATGATTGATGATTGATGATTGATGATTGATGATTGATGATTGATGATTGATGATTGATGATTGATGATTGATGATTGATGATTGATGATTGATGATTGATGATTGATGATTGATGATTGATGCTTTATTATTGATGATTGATGATTGATGATGGAAGATTGATGAGTCATAATTTATGATTGATGACTGATTATTGATGAATGATGATTGATGATTGATGAATGATGATTGATGATTGATGAATGATGATTGATGATTGATGATTGATGATTGATGATTTATGATTGATGATTGATGATTGATGATTGATGGTTGATGATTGATGATTGATGAATGATGATTGATGATTGATGATTGATGATTGATGATTGATGATTGATGATTGATGATTGATGATTGATGATTGATGATTGATGATTGATGATTGATGATTGATGATTGATGATTGATGATTGATGATTGATGATTTATGATTTATGATTTATGATTTATAGTTCATGATTGATAATATATGATTGATGATTGATGATGGATGATTGATGAGTCATCATTTATGATTGATGACTGATTATTATTGATTGATGATTGATGATAGATGATTCATGATTGATGATTGATGATTGATGATTGATGATTGATGATTGATGATAGTTGACTGATGATTGATGATTGATGATTGATGATGGATGATTGATAATTCATAATTAATGATTGATGATTGATGATTGATGGTTGATGGTTGATGATTGATCATTGATGATTGATGATTGATGATTTATAATTTATAATTGATGATTGATGATTGATGATTGATGATTGATGATTGATGATCGATGATTGATGATTGATGATTGATGATTGATGATTGATGATTGATGATTGATGATTGATGATTGCTGATTGATGATTGATGATTGATGATTGATGATTGATGATTGATGATTGATGATTGATGATTGATGATTGATGATTGATGATTGATGAATGATGAGTGATGATTGATGAATGATGATTGATGATTGATGATTGATGATTGATGATTGATGATTCATGATTGATGATTGATGATTGATGATTGATGATTGATGATTGATGATTGATGATTGATGATTGATGATTGATGATTGATGATTGATGATTGATGATTGATGATTGATGATTGATGATTGATGATTGATGATTGATGATTGATGATGGATGATTGATGATTTATAATTGATGATTGATGATTGATGATAGATGATCGATGATTGATGATTGATGATTGATGATTGATGATTGATGATTGATGATTGATGATTGATAATGGAGGATTGATAATTCATAATTGATGATTCATGATTGATGATTGATGATTGATATTTGATGATTGATGATTTATGATTTATAATTGATGATTGATGATTGATGATCGATGATTGATGATTGATGATTGATGATTGATGATTGATGATTGATGATTGATGATTGATGATTGATGATTGATGATTGATGATTGATGATTGATGATTTATGACTTATGATTTATGATTTATAGTTGATGATTGATAATATATGATTGATGATTGATGATGGATGATTGATGAGTCATCATTTATGATTGATGACTGATTATTATTGATTGATAATTGATGATAGATGATTGATGATTGATGATTGATGATTGATGATTGATGATTAATGATTGATGATTGATGATTGATGAATGATGATTGATGAATGATGATTGATGATTGATGATTGATGATTGATGATTGATGATTGATGATTGATGATTGATGATTGATGATTGATGATTGATGATTGATGATTGATGATTGATGATTGATGATTGATGATTGATGATTGATGATTGATGATTGATGATTGATGATTGATGATTGATGATTGATGATTGATGATTGATGATTGATGATGGATGATGGATGATTGATGGTTTATAATTGATGATTGATGATTGATGATCGATGGTTGATGATTGATGATTGATGATTTATGATTTATAATTGATGATTGATGATTGCTGATTGATGCTTGATGATTGATGATTGATGATTGATGATTGATGATTGATGATTGATGATTGATGATTGATGATTGATGATTGATGATTGATGATTGATGATTGATGATTGATGATTGATGATTGATGATTGATGATTGATGATTGATGATTGATGATTGATGATTGATGATTGATGATTGATGATTGATGATTGATGATTGATGATTCATGATTGATGATTGATGATTGATGATTGATGATTGATGATTGATGATTGATGATTGATGATTGATGATTGATGATTGATGATTGATGATTAATGATTGAAGATTGATGATTGATGATTGATGATTGATGATTGATGATTGATGTTTGATGATTGATGATTGATGATTGATGATTGATGATTGATGATTGATGATTGATGATTGATGATTGATGATTGATGATTGATGATTCATGATTCATGATTGATGATTGATGATTGATGATTGATGATTGATGATTGATGATTGATGATTGATGATTGATGATTGATGATTGATGATTGAT
>CATOZT010000096.1:5000-7500 GCA_954870665.1 Stratiomys singularior
ACTTCTATAATCAAAATCCACAAAAATCATACCTCTCATATCGAGGTCTCACAAGCATTATGCTTCTATAATCAAAATCCACAAAAATCATACCTCTCATATCGAGGTATCACAAAGATTATACTTCTATAATCAAAATCCACAAAAATCGTACCTCTCATATCGAGGTATCACAAACATTATGCTTCTATAATCAAAATCCACAAAAATCATACCTCTCATATCGAGGTCTCACAAGCATTATGCTTCTATAATCAAAATCCACAAAAATCATACCTCTCATATCGAGGTATCACAAAGATTATACTACTATAATCAAAATCCACAAAAATCATACCTCTCATATCGAGGTCTCACAAAGATTATACTTCTATAATCAAAATCCACAAAAATCATACCTCTCATATCGAGGTCTCACAAAGATTATACTTCTATAATCAAAATTGACAAAAATCATACCTCTCATATCGAGGTCTCACAAAGATTATACTTCTATAATCAAAATCCACAAAAATCATACCTCTCATATCGAGGTCTCACAAGCATTATGCTTCTATAATCAAAATCCACAAAAATCATACCTCTCATATCGAGGTATCACAAAGATTATACTACTATAATCAAAATCCACAAAAATCATACCTCTCATATCGAGGTCTCACAAAGATTATACTTCTATAATCAAAATCCACAAAAATCATACCTCTCATATCGAGGTCTCACAAAGATTATACTTCTATAATCAAAATTGACAAAAATCATACCTCTCATATCGAGGTCTCACAAAGATTATACTTCTATAATCAAAATCCATAACCAAAATCAAAAATCATACCTCTCATATCGAGGTCTCACAAAGATTATACTTCTATAATCAAAATCCACAGAAATCATACCTCTCATATCGAGGTATCACAAAGATTATACTTCTATAATCAAAATCCACAAAAATCATACCTCTCATATCGAGGTCTCAAAAAGATTATACTTCTATAATCAAAATCCACAAAAATCATACCTCTCATATCGAGGTCTCACAAAGATTATACTTCTATAATCAAAATCCACAAAAATCATACCTCTCATATCGAGGTCTCACAAACATTATACTTTCATAATCAAAATCCATGAAAATCATACCTCTCATATCGAGGTCTCAAACCAACATTATACTTTCATAATCAAAATCCATGAAAATCATACCTCTCATATCGAGGTTTCACAAACATTATACTTCTATAATCAAAATCCACGAAAATCACACCTCTCACATCGAGGTCTCAAACCAACATTATACTTTCAGAATCAAAATCCATGAAAATCATACCTCTCATTTCGAGGTCTCACAAACATTATACTTCTATAATCAAAATTGACGAAAATCATACCTCTCATATCGAGGTCTCAAACCAACATTATACTTTCATAATCAAAATCCATGAAAATCATACCTCTCATATCGAGGTCTCACAAACATTATACTTCTATAATCAAAATCCACGAAAATCATACCTCTCATATCGAGGTCTCAAACCAACATTATACTTCTATAATCAAAATCCATGAAAATCATACCTCTCATATCGAGGTCTAACAAACATTATACTTTTATAATCAAACTCCACAAAAATCATACCTCTCATATCGAGGTCTCAAACCAATATTATACTTTCATAATGAAAATCCTAGAAAATCATACCTCTTATATGGGGAGGTATCGGTTATATTATACTTGCATAATACCAACAACAAAAACTTAGGTAAGGCAAAATCTATCAGTGCCGTGGTATGTCCACTGTTGGTGTGTTTATTTTGTGTAATAAAATAACAACATTGTGAAAACAACATTATACATCTATAATAAAAAATCACCAAAATGGGACCTTCTGTATGGAGAGGTATCGTCGGACATTATACTTGTATAATCCGGGCGAAACCAATTTGCTTAAAATCATGAGAAATTCGAGAGTTTTTGCTAATCAAATTTGTGAATTGTAATTTGAAAGTAAATTAGAAAGTTTTAATATCATCTCTATAGTTGAGAAATAATAAATAAAAAAGTGGGTACAAAATGTGTTGGTATTTTGGTAAAAAAGTAATATAGGATACTGTATGCCGTCAGCGGCAGTCAAGGTCCAAACTCATATGAATGATTTCAAAGATGAAATCAGTTTGTATGAGTATTATTAAACATATTACATCAGTAATACATCAATAAAATGAATTAATAAGACTTTCCTACATAAGGTCTCGCAGTGATTATACAAGTATAATCATCGTGAGACCTAATGTATGAAGAAGGTTTCGAGGTTATTATGGGAGTATAATCAAGTTAATGAAAAATTGTCTTTTTTGGACAAGTTTATTAATGAGCATTATGAAACCATAATAAAAAATAAAAAAGGTCTCGCAGTGATTATACAAGTATAATCTTCGCAAGACCTGATGTATGGCGAAGGTGTCGAGGTTATTATGGAAGTATAATGAAGTTAATAAAAGT
>CATOZT010000096.1:10000-15000 GCA_954870665.1 Stratiomys singularior
ATATAGGCTCATATTATATGAGATCTATAATTCAAATTAAAATTAATAATATAGATATATGAAAACAAATATATGAAAAACTTAATGAATTGAATAATGAACAAAATGTAACGTCATATAATTAGTGGCGCTTCATAGAATAGTTTCACAAATTGGTTTGATATTATAAAAACCAAATGTTTCGTCATTGAAATAGTGGCGCAGTGAAAATGATGAATAAAAGAATATAAATACTAAAATCGATAAGCAATTTATTGGTTTTAGTATTTTTTTTTATTTAGAAATTTCTACAAGTTAGAAATATAATACCGGCTGTGAAGGGGCACAATCGGAAAAAAAGCGTTGGAATATGAACACATTGGGACTAATGTTGTTACACTTATGCATGCAAAATGCATAAGTTCAATTGCCTGCCTTACGTATACTATATGTATCCGGAAGAGGGTGAGACATACGTGACAAATGCATTAGTCTGGAAAATGTTGTTCATTGATAATATAAAGCAATTATTGCTCTTATATTATTTCTAAACAATTTTGACGTATAATAGAACAGATTTAAATATCAAAAAAGATACCCTAAGCGGAGGATCACTTGGCTCATGGGTCGATGAAGAACGCAGCAAACTGCGCGTCATCGTGTGAACTGCAGGACACATGAACATCGACATTTTGAACGCATATTGCAGTCCATGCTATACATATATAATATATGCTGCATGGACTACATATGGTTGAGGGTTGTTTGAATATCTCTTAAATAAAAGATATCTGGTTGCTCCTTATTCTATTAGAATTTGGGTGCATATGTTGTATTACTAGAAACTTTTTTTAAAGTTTCTATAATATTAAGAACAATTAATTGAAAAATTTAAATATGATAAAATGAATCAAACATGCTTTGAATCAACTATATATTTTATTTTTCAAACAGTATGTCAAATAATATTGTACATATATGAATTTGAATTATAGATGGAAATAGTTGAATTAAGCGATTCATAATTTTATCATAAAGTACATGAAATGTACTTAAAAATTCATGAAAACGACCTCAACTCATATGAGACTACTCCCTGAATTTAAGCATATTAATGAGGGAAGGAAAAGAAACTAACAAGGATTTTCTTAGTAGCGGCGAGCGAAAAGAAAAGAGTTCAGCACTGAGTTATTTTGTTAATTTAGCAAATATAAGATGCAGTGTATGGAATAGCCATTTACTAGTATGAGAAATTAACAATCCAAGTCCTTCTTGAACGAGGCCATTTACCCATAGAGGGTGCCAGGCCCGTAGTGATGTTAATGATTACTAGTGGTTATTTCCTAAGAGTCGTGTTGCTTGATAGTGCAGCACTAATTGGGTGGTAAACTCCATCTAAAACTAAATATAACCATGAGACCGATAGCAAACAAGTACCGTGAGGGAAAGTTGAAAAGAACTCTGAATAGAGAGTTAAAAAGTACGTGAAACTGCTTAGGGGTTAAGCCCGATGAACCTGAATATCTTATATGAAAAATTCATCACTAGAAATTTGTTATTCTATAACATTTGAATAGTGTGCAATTTTTTCATAATAAAGACATTGTTATCTGTTAATGAATATATTATGTATATAATTTTTATCAAAAGGGCCATAGGATAAAGCTTATTAATTATTTATTTTTATAAATATTAATAAAATCCAAAATATCTAATATTGTGGTTACCGGATAAATGATTGACAGATTCAAAGTATAACGCTTACATTTTAAATGTTATAATAATATATATTATATATAATGTGTATTTATTATATGCGTTCATACGATAAACAATGCTATAGATTTAGGATACCTTCGGGACCCGTCTTGAAACACGGACCAAGAAGTCTAACATGTGTGCAAGTCATTGGGTTTGAATTTCATTCATAAAACCTAAAGGCGTAAATAACTTAACTGTTTAATGGGATTATTTTGTATATATTTATATACAAAATCCATCCCAGGGCGTTCCAAAGTTATGTATATTTTATACTAACTGGAGCGTACCTTGAGCATAAATGTTGTGACCCGAAAGATGGTGAACTATACCTGATCAGGTTGAAGTCAGGGGAAACCCTGATGGAAGACCGAAACAGTTCTGACGTGCAAATCGATTGTCAGAATTGGGTATAGGGGCGAAAGACCAATCGAACCATCTAGTAGCTGGTTCCCTCCGAAGTTTCCCTCAGGATAGCTGGTGCAAAGAAATATTATATATAATCTTATCTGGTAAAGCGAATGATTAGAGGCATTAGGGCCGAAACGACCTTAACCTATTCTCAAACTTTAAATGGGTAAGAACCTTATCTTACTTGATGTGAAGATAAAGGTTATGATATATTGTGCCCAGTGGGCCACTTTTGGTAAGCAGAACTGGCGCTGTGGGATGAACCAAACGTAATGTTACGGCGCCTAAATTAACAACTCATACTGATACCATGAAAGGCGTTGCTTGCTTAAAACAGCAGGACGGTGGACATGGAAGTCGTAATCCGCTAAGGAGTGTGTAACAACTCACCTGCCGAAGCAACTAGCCCTTAAAATGGATGGCGCTCAAGTTGTATGCCTATACATTACCGCTAAAACATATGATTTATTATATTAATAATAAATTTTGAAGTTTTAGTGAGTAGGAGGGTGCAATGGTGTGCATAGAAGTGTTTGGCGTGAGCCTGCATGGAGCCGCCATTGGCACAGATCTTGGTGGTAGTAGCAAATAATCGAATGAGACCTTGGAGGACTGAAGTGGAGAAGGGTTTCGTGTGAACAGTGGTTGATCACGAGTTAGTCGGTCCTAAGTTCAAGGCGAAAGCCGAAAAATGTTAAAGTTTATATAACATAAAATTATGATTATAATTTGAACTTGACATTAATTGAACGAAAGGGAATACGGTTCCAATTCCGTAACCTGTTGAGTATACGTTTGTTATTATAAATGGGCTTCAATGCTCATCCTGGCAACAGAAACCACCATAAAGAAGCCGTCGAGAGATATCGAAAGAGTTTTCTTTTCTGTTTTATAGTCGTACTACCATGGAAGTCTTTCGAAGAGAGATATGGTAGATGGACTAGAAGAGCATGGCATTTACTGCTGTGTCGATATTTTCTCCTCGGACCTTGAAAATTTATGGTAGGGCTACGCAAATTTCTCAACAGGCCGTACCGATATCCGCAGCTGGTCTCCAAGGTGAAGAGTCTCTAGTCGATAGAATAATGTAGGTAAGGGAAGTCGGCAAATTAGATCCGTAACTTCGGGATAAGGATTGGCTCTGAAGATTGAGATAGTCGGGCTTGATTGGGAAGTAATATTATGGTTTATGTACTCGTTCTGGGCGATTAAGATATGAGATATTTTTCAAATAAATTATATCTGTTCCCCGGATAGTAGTTTACATGACCAATTACGGAACTTTTTTGCTAATAATTTATTAGAACTTGTTCTAATACAATTTATAACGGCTATCAATTAACAATTAATTCAGAACTGGCACGGACTTGGGGAATCCGACTGTCTAATTAAAACAAAGCATTGTGATGGCCCTAACGGGTGTTGACACAATGTGATTTCTGCCCAGTGCTCTGAATGTCAAAGTGAAGAAATTCAAGTAAGCGCGGGTAAACGGCGGGAGTAACTATGACTCTCTTAAGGTAGCCAAATGCCTCGTCATCTAATTAGTGACGCGCATGAATGGATTAACGAGATTCCCACTGTCCCTATCTACTAACCCAGCCTTGTGGTCAGAGCCTAGGTTCTACCACATGACGGTCCCAAGCCCGTGTAAATGGGGAGGGTAGGTGTTGTGGTGTTGGTCCTTTGTTGAGTGCAATTGTTGATAGAATGAAATGACGACAGACGAACGAAATGACTGTATATGTTGTAAACGTCTTGCTGGAATTGAAGTTAAAGTTGTATGGGCGGATGGATGTGCAGTTGACAAGGTCTGACTATAATTAGTACCGAAGACGTCACTTACGGGTAGCAGGGGCCCGTAAGTGTACCGAGGGAAAGTTATAGCAGCCTTCTCTCTGTTGCTGAAATGTTGTATGGGCGGATGGACGTGCAGTTGGCAGGGACTGACTATAATGAGTACCGAGGGAAAGTTATAGCAGCCTTGCCTCTGTTGCTGAACTGTTGACTGATGTACTGAAGGACATGAAGAAAGTTGTAACTGACGATTGACTCCTCGGACTGATGATTTGACCCTTAACTGAAGGCTGAAGGTAGAAGCGACGAAATCGACGAACTGTATGTTACTGTTGTGAATAAGAAAGAAAAGAAGAAAAAGAGGACGAAGTAGAAGTAAACTAGAAGTAACCTAGAAGTAAACTAGGAGTAATCTAGAAGTAAACTAGAAGCAAACTAGAAGTAAAATAGAAAATAGAAGTAAAGTAAAGTACAGTAGCTAGTTGAGGAAATGATTAGAAGAAGAGAAGAAGAGAAGAAGAGAAGATGAATAGTAAGAAGAAGAAGATGAAATGTTGTACGAAACATATGAAGAAGAAAGTTTTTCTTGCGTAATGCAGAAAATGATGGTGGAGGAAGGTGGCAAGAAGAAGAAGAGAAAATGTTGTACGAAACATATGAAGAAGAAAGTTTTTTTTTTCTTGCGTAATGCAGAAAAAGCTGGTGAAGGAAGGTGGCAAGGAGAAGAAGATGAAATGTTGTACGAAACATATTAAGAAGAAAGTTTTCTCTTGCGTAATGCAGAAAAAGCTGGTGGAGGAAGGAAATAAGAAGAAGAGTAGAAGCAAAAGAGGACGAAGTAGAAGTAAACTAGAAGTAAACTAGAAGTAAACTAGAAGTAAACTAGAAGTAAACTAGAAGTAAACTAGAAGTAAACTAGAAGTAAACTAGAAGTAAACTAGAAGTAAACTAGATGTAGAAATAAAGTAAAGCATAGTAGTTAGTGGAGGAAGTGAAGAGAAGAAGAGAAGTAGAATAGCAAGAAGAAGTGTTGTTGAAAGTGTTTTATGGTAATT
>CATOZT010000096.1:20000-22500 GCA_954870665.1 Stratiomys singularior
TCAAAATCCACAAAAATCATACCTCTCATATCGAGGTATCACAAAGATTATACTACTATAATCAAAATCCACAAAAATCATACCTCTCATATCGAGGTCTCACAAAGATTATACTTCTATAATCAAAATCCACAAAAATCATACCTCTCATATCGAGGTCTCACAAAGATTATACTTCTATAATCAAAATTGACAAAAATCATACCTCTCATATCGAGGTCTCACAAAGATTATACTTCTATAATCAAAATCCACAAAAATCATACCTCTCATATCGAGGTCTCACAAGCATTATGCTTCTATAATCAAAATCCACAAAAATCATACCTCTCATATCGAGGTATCACAAAGATTATACTACTATAATCAAAATCCACAAAAATCATACCTCTCATATCGAGGTCTCACAAAGATTATACTTCTATAATCAAAATCCACAAAAATCATACCTCTCATATCGAGGTCTCACAAAGATTATACTTCTATAATCAAAATTGACAAAAATCATACCTCTCATATCGAGGTCTCACAAAGATTATACTTCTATAATCAAAATCCATAACCAAAATCAAAAATCATACCTCTCATATCGAGGTCTCACAAAGATTATACTTCTATAATCAAAATCCACAGAAATCATACCTCTCATATCGAGGTATCACAAAGATTATACTTCTATAATCAAAATCCACAAAAATCATACCTCTCATATCGAGGTCTCAAAAAGATTATACTTCTATAATCAAAATCCACAAAAATCATACCTCTCATATCGAGGTCTCACAAAGATTATACTTCTATAATCAAAATCCACAAAAATCATACCTCTCATATCGAGGTCTCACAAACATTATACTTCCATAATCAAAATCCATGAAAATCATACCTCTCATATCGAGGTCTCAAACCAACATTATACTTTCATAATCAAAATCCATGAAAATCATACCTCTCATATCGAGGTTTCACAAACATTATACTTCTATAATCAAAATCCACGAAAATCACACCTCTCACATCGAGGTCTCAAACCAACATTATACTTTCAGAATCAAAATCCATGAAAATCATACCTCTCATTTCGAGGTCTCACAAACATTATACTTCTATAATCAAAATTGACGAAAATCATACCTCTCATATCGAGGTCTCAAACCAACATTATACTTTCATAATCAAAATCCATGAAAATCATACCTCTCATATCGAGGTCTCACAAACATTATACTTCTATAATCAAAATCCACGAAAATCATACCTCTCATATCGAGGTCTCAAACCAACATTATACTTCTATAATCAAAATCCATGAAAATCATACCTCTCATATCGAGGTCTAACAAACATTATACTTTTATAATCAAACTCCACAAAAATCATACCTCTCATATCGAGGTCTCAAACCAATATTATACTTTCATAATGAAAATCCTAGAAAATCATACCTCTTATATGGGGAGGTATCGGTTATATTATACTTGCATAATACCAACAACAAAAACTTAGGTAAGGCAAAATCTATCAGTGCCGTGGTATGTCCACTGTTGGTGTGTTTATTTTGTGTAATAAAATAACAACATTGTGAAAACAACATTATACATCTATAATAAAAAATCACCAAAATGGGACCTTCTGTATGGAGAGGTATCGTCGGACATTATACTTGTATAATCCGGGCGAAACCAATTTGCTTAAAATCATGAGAAATTCGAGAGTTTTTGCTAATCAAATTTGTGAATTGTAATTTGAAAGTAAATTAGAAAGTTTTAATATCATCTCTATAGTTGAGAAATAATAAATAAAAAAGTGGGTACAAAATGTGTTGGTATTTTGGTAAAAAAGTAATATAGGATACTGTATGCCGTCAGCGGCAGTCAAGGTCCAAACTCATATGAATGATTTCAAAGATGAAATCAGTTTGTATGAGTATTATTAAACATATTACATCAGTAATACATCAATAAAATGAATTAATAAGACTTTCCTACATAAGGTCTCGCAGTGATTATACAAGTATAATCATCGTGAGACCTAATGTATGAAGAAGGTTTCGAGGTTATTATGGGAGTATAATCAAGTTAATGAAAAATTGTCTTTTTTGGACAAGTTTATTAATGAGCATTATGAAACCATAATAAAAAATAAAAAAGGTCTCGCAGTGATTATACAAGTATAATCTTCGCAAGACCTGATGTATGGCGAAGGTGTCGAGGTTATTATGGAAGTATAATGAAGTTAATAAAAGTTCATTATTTGGGCAAATTTATTAACGAGCATTATGAAGTCATAATAAAAATATTTAAAAGATGTAAGACGATGATTATGATTATATGAGCATAATACGGAGGGCACCATCATATATGGTGATGCTTTCGAGATATTATGAAATTATGATCATTATTCCAAGTGTGTCCACGAACGAATGCGACTTATAAGTTTTCTTATTTGTAGCGAAGTTCCAATGTGGACAAGTATTATGGCATTGTTACAATGACCGAAA
>CATOZT010000096.1:25000-27500 GCA_954870665.1 Stratiomys singularior
TTGGTTTTAGTATTTTTTTTTATTTAGAAATTTCTACAAGTTAGAAATATAATACCGGCTGTGAAGGGGCACAATCGGAAAAAAAGCGTTGGAATATGAACACATTGGGACTAATGTTGTTACACTTATGCATGCAAAATGCATAAGTTCAATTGCCTGCCTTACGTATACTATATGTATCCGGAAGAGGGTGAGACATACGTGACAAATGCATTAGTCTGGAAAATGTTGTTCATTGATAATATAAAGCAATTATTGCTCTTATATTATTTCTAAACAATTTTGACGTATAATAGAACAGATTTAAATATCAAAAAAGATACCCTAAGCGGAGGATCACTTGGCTCATGGGTCGATGAAGAACGCAGCAAACTGCGCGTCATCGTGTGAACTGCAGGACACATGAACATCGACATTTTGAACGCATATTGCAGTCCATGCTATACATATATAATATATGCTGCATGGACTACATATGGTTGAGGGTTGTTTGAATATCTCTTAAATAAAAGATATCTGGTTGCTCCTTATTCTATTAGAATTTGGGTGCATATGTTGTATTACTAGAAACTTTTTTTAAAGTTTCTATAATATTAAGAACAATTAATTGAAAAATTTAAATATGATAAAATGAATCAAACATGCTTTGAATCAACTATATATTTTATTTTTCAAACAGTATGTCAAATAATATTGTACATATATGAATTTGAATTATAGATGGAAATAGTTGAATTAAGCGATTCATAATTTTATCATAAAGTACATGAAATGTACTTAAAAATTCATGAAAACGACCTCAACTCATATGAGACTACTCCCTGAATTTAAGCATATTAATGAGGGAAGGAAAAGAAACTAACAAGGATTTTCTTAGTAGCGGCGAGCGAAAAGAAAAGAGTTCAGCACTGAGTTATTTTGTTAATTTAGCAAATATAAGATGCAGTGTATGGAATAGCCATTTACTAGTATGAGAAATTAACAATCCAAGTCCTTCTTGAACGAGGCCATTTACCCATAGAGGGTGCCAGGCCCGTAGTGATGTTAATGATTACTAGTGGTTATTTCCTAAGAGTCGTGTTGCTTGATAGTGCAGCACTAATTGGGTGGTAAACTCCATCTAAAACTAAATATAACCATGAGACCGATAGCAAACAAGTACCGTGAGGGAAAGTTGAAAAGAACTCTGAATAGAGAGTTAAAAAGTACGTGAAACTGCTTAGGGGTTAAGCCCGATGAACCTGAATATCTTATATGAAAAATTCATCACTAGAAATTTGTTATTCTATAACATTTGAATAGTGTGCAATTTTTTCATAATAAAGACATTGTTATCTGTTAATGAATATATTATGTATATAATTTTTATCAAAAGGGCCATAGGATAAAGCTTATTAATTATTTATTTTTATAAATATTAATAAAATCCAAAATATCTAATATTGTGGTTACCGGATAAATGATTGACAGATTCAAAGTATAACGCTTACATTTTAAATGTTATAATAATATATATTATATATAATGTGTATTTATTATATGCGTTCATACGATAAACAATGCTATAGATTTAGGATACCTTCGGGACCCGTCTTGAAACACGGACCAAGAAGTCTAACATGTGTGCAAGTCATTGGGTTTGAATTTCATTCATAAAACCTAAAGGCGTAAATAACTTAACTGTTTAATGGGATTATTTTGTATATATTTATATACAAAATCCATCCCAGGGCGTTCCAAAGTTATGTATATTTTATACTAACTGGAGCGTACCTTGAGCATAAATGTTGTGACCCGAAAGATGGTGAACTATACCTGATCAGGTTGAAGTCAGGGGAAACCCTGATGGAAGACCGAAACAGTTCTGACGTGCAAATCGATTGTCAGAATTGGGTATAGGGGCGAAAGACCAATCGAACCATCTAGTAGCTGGTTCCCTCCGAAGTTTCCCTCAGGATAGCTGGTGCAAAGAAATATTATATATAATCTTATCTGGTAAAGCGAATGATTAGAGGCATTAGGGCCGAAACGACCTTAACCTATTCTCAAACTTTAAATGGGTAAGAACCTTATCTTACTTGATGTGAAGATAAAGGTTATGATATATTGTGCCCAGTGGGCCACTTTTGGTAAGCAGAACTGGCGCTGTGGGATGAACCAAACGTAATGTTACGGCGCCTAAATTAACAACTCATACTGATACCATGAAAGGCGTTGCTTGCTTAAAACAGCAGGACGGTGGACATGGAAGTCGTAATCCGCTAAGGAGTGTGTAACAACTCACCTGCCGAAGCAACTAGCCCTTAAAATGGATGGCGCTCAAGTTGTATGCCTATACATTACCGCTAAAACATATGATTTATTATATTAATAATAAATTTTGAAGTTTTAGTGAGTAGGAGGGTGCAATGGTGTGCATAGAAGTGTTTGGCGTGAGCCTGCATGGAGCCGCCATTGGCACAGATCTTGGTGGTAGTAGCAAATAATCGAATGAGACCTT
>CATOZT010000096.1:32500-35000 GCA_954870665.1 Stratiomys singularior
AGAAATCATACCTCTCATATCGAGGTATCACAAAGATTATACTTCTATAATCAAAATCCACAAAAATCATACCTCTCATATCGAGGTCTCAAAAAGATTATACTTCTATAATCAAAATCCACAAAAATCATACCTCTCATATCGAGGTCTCACAAAGATTATACTTCTATAATCAAAATCCACAAAAATCATACCTCTCATATCGAGGTCTCACAAACATTATACTTTCATAATCAAAATCCATGAAAATCATACCTCTCATATCGAGGTCTCAAACCAACATTATACTTTCATAATCAAAATCCATGAAAATCATACCTCTCATATCGAGGTTTCACAAACATTATACTTCTATAATCAAAATCCACGAAAATCACACCTCTCACATCGAGGTCTCAAACCAACATTATACTTTCAGAATCAAAATCCATGAAAATCATACCTCTCATTTCGAGGTCTCACAAACATTATACTTCTATAATCAAAATTGACGAAAATCATACCTCTCATATCGAGGTCTCAAACCAACATTATACTTTCATAATCAAAATCCATGAAAATCATACCTCTCATATCGAGGTCTCACAAACATTATACTTCTATAATCAAAATCCACGAAAATCATACCTCTCATATCGAGGTCTCAAACCAACATTATACTTCTATAATCAAAATCCATGAAAATCATACCTCTCATATCGAGGTCTAACAAACATTATACTTTTATAATCAAACTCCACAAAAATCATACCTCTCATATCGAGGTCTCAAACCAATATTATACTTTCATAATGAAAATCCTAGAAAATCATACCTCTTATATGGGGAGGTATCGGTTATATTATACTTGCATAATACCAACAACAAAAACTTAGGTAAGGCAAAATCTATCAGTGCCGTGGTATGTCCACTGTTGGTGTGTTTATTTTGTGTAATAAAATAACAACATTGTGAAAACAACATTATACATCTATAATAAAAAATCACCAAAATGGGACCTTCTGTATGGAGAGGTATCGTCGGACATTATACTTGTATAATCCGGGCGAAACCAATTTGCTTAAAATCATGAGAAATTCGAGAGTTTTTGCTAATCAAATTTGTGAATTGTAATTTGAAAGTAAATTAGAAAGTTTTAATATCATCTCTATAGTTGAGAAATAATAAATAAAAAAGTGGGTACAAAATGTGTTGGTATTTTGGTAAAAAAGTAATATAGGATACTGTATGCCGTCAGCGGCAGTCAAGGTCCAAACTCATATGAATGATTTCAAAGATGAAATCAGTTTGTATGAGTATTATTAAACATATTACATCAGTAATACATCAATAAAATGAATTAATAAGACTTTCCTACATAAGGTCTCGCAGTGATTATACAAGTATAATCATCGTGAGACCTAATGTATGAAGAAGGTTTCGAGGTTATTATGGGAGTATAATCAAGTTAATGAAAAATTGTCTTTTTTGGACAAGTTTATTAATGAGCATTATGAAACCATAATAAAAAATAAAAAAGGTCTCGCAGTGATTATACAAGTATAATCTTCGCAAGACCTGATGTATGGCGAAGGTGTCGAGGTTATTATGGAAGTATAATGAAGTTAATAAAAGTTCATTATTTGGGCAAATTTATTAACGAGCATTATGAAGTCATAATAAAAATATTTAAAAGATGTAAGACGATGATTATGATTATATGAGCATAATACGGAGGGCACCATCATATATGGTGATGCTTTCGAGATATTATGAAATTATGATCATTATTCCAAGTGTGTCCACGAACGAATGCGACTTATAAGTTTTCTTATTTGTAGCGAAGTTCCAATGTGGACAAGTATTATGGCATTGTTACAATGACCGAAACATTTGCAAATTCTTTCAATAAAGGGAATCGATAGATTCAAATAATCAAAAGAAAATAGTACAACCAAAATAATGGTTAGTATGTTGACCCGATGGGAAGTTAATGAATATGAAAACTGGGTTATGTGGAATTGTGTAAATTTCACATGTAAAATTTGTAGTTATGATATCATTACCATTAATCTTGATATCCAAAGGTTTTTACCTTTCCCTTGAATATTTATTATTCTGGTTGATCCTGCCAGTAGTTATATGCTTGTCTCAAAGATTAAGCCATGCATGTCTAAGTACACACGAATTAACAGTGAAACCGCAAAAGGCTCATTATATCAGTTATGGTTCCTTAGATCGTTAACAGTTACTTGGATAACTGTGGTAATTCTAGAGCTAATACATGCAATATAAACACGGACCTTATGGAACGTGTGCTTTTATTAGGCTAAAACCAAGCGATCTCTGATCGTTATATTGGTTGAACTCTGGATAATTTGCAGATCGTATGGTCTCGTACCGACGACAGATCTTTCAAATGTCTGCCCTATCAACTATTGATGGTAGTATCTTGGACTACCATGGTTGCAACGGGTAACGGGGAATCAGGGTTCGATTCCGGAGAGGGAGCCTGAGAAAC
>CATOZT010000096.1:42500-45000 GCA_954870665.1 Stratiomys singularior
CACAGACGAGATGCTATGGTTCACATATGGCTTGGGATACGCTGTGAACCCCCATAAAGGCAAGATGATGCAGAATGCTGATGTCTATATGGGTGGGGTCGGGCCGAAGTCCGAATCCAAACATTTTTACTTTGATAAATTTCAAAGAAAATTTTAAGAGAGCATTACAGCTCGACACAGTCAAGGTGGATGCCGATGGCACCTCCACAGACGAGATGCTATGGTTCACATATGGCTTGGGATACGCTGTGAACCCCCATAAAGGCAAGATGATGCAGAATGCTGATGTCTATATGGGTGGGGTCGGGCCGAAGTCCGAATCCAAACATTTTTACTTTGATAAATTTCAAAGAAAATTTTAAGAGAGCATTACAGCTCGACACAGTCAAGGTGGATGCCGATGGCACCTCCACAGACGAGATGCTATGGTTCACATACGGCTTGGGATACGCTGTGAACCCCCATAAAGGCAAGATGATGCAGAATGCTGATGTCTATATGGGTGGGATCGGGCCGAAGTCCGAATCCAAACATTTTTACTTTGATAAATTTCAAAGAAAATTTTAAGAGAGCATTACAGCTCGACACAGTCAAGGTGGATGCCGATGGCACCTCCACAGACGAGATGCTATGGTTCACATATGGCTTGGGATACGCTGTGAACCCCCATAAAGGCAAGATGATGCAGAATGCTGATGTCTATATGGGTGGGATCGGGCCGAAGTCCGAATCCAAACATTTGTACTTTGATAAATTTCAAAGAAAATTTTAAGAGAGCATTACAGCTCGACACAGTCAAGGTGGATGCCGATGGCACCTCCACAGACGAGATGCTATGGTTCACATACGGCTTGGGATACGCTGTGAACCCCCATAAAGGCAAGATGATGCAGAATGCTGATGTCTATATGGGTGGGATCGGGCCGAAGTCCGAATCCAAACATTTTTACTTTGATAAATTTCAAAGAAAATTTTAAGAGGGCATTACAGCTCGACACAGTCAAAATCGAAACAAAAATCGTACCTCTCATATCGAGGTATCACAAAGATTATACTTCTATAATCAAAATCCACAAAAATCATACCTCTCATATCGAGGTCTCACAAGCATTATGCTTCTATAATCAAAATCCACAAAAATCATACCTCTCATATCGAGGTATCACAAAGATTATACTTCTATAATCAAAATCCACAAAAATCGTACCTCTCATATCGAGGTATCACAAACATTATGCTTCTATAATCAAAATCCACAAAAATCATACCTCTCATATCGAGGTCTCACAAGCATTATGCTTCTATAATCAAAATCCACAAAAATCATACCTCTCATATCGAGGTATCACAAAGATTATACTACTATAATCAAAATCCACAAAAATCATACCTCTCATATCGAGGTCTCACAAAGATTATACTTCTATAATCAAAATCCACAAAAATCATACCTCTCATATCGAGGTCTCACAAAGATTATACTTCTATAATCAAAATTGACAAAAATCATACCTCTCATATCGAGGTCTCACAAAGATTATACTTCTATAATCAAAATCCACAAAAATCATACCTCTCATATCGAGGTCTCACAAGCATTATGCTTCTATAATCAAAATCCACAAAAATCATACCTCTCATATCGAGGTATCACAAAGATTATACTACTATAATCAAAATCCACAAAAATCATACCTCTCATATCGAGGTCTCACAAAGATTATACTTCTATAATCAAAATCCACAAAAATCATACCTCTCATATCGAGGTCTCACAAAGATTATACTTCTATAATCAAAATTGACAAAAATCATACCTCTCATATCGAGGTCTCACAAAGATTATACTTCTATAATCAAAATCCATAACCAAAATCAAAAATCATACCTCTCATATCGAGGTCTCACAAAGATTATACTTCTATAATCAAAATCCACAGAAATCATACCTCTCATATCGAGGTATCACAAAGATTATACTTCTATAATCAAAATCCACAAAAATCATACCTCTCATATCGAGGTCTCAAAAAGATTATACTTCTATAATCAAAATCCACAAAAATCATACCTCTCATATCGAGGTCTCACAAAGATTATACTTCTATAATCAAAATCCACAAAAATCATACCTCTCATATCGAGGTCTCACAAACATTATACTTTCATAATCAAAATCCATGAAAATCATACCTCTCATATCGAGGTCTCAAACCAACATTATACTTTCATAATCAAAATCCATGAAAATCATACCTCTCATATCGAGGTTTCACAAACATTATACTTCTATAATCAAAATCCACGAAAATCACACCTCTCACATCGAGGTCTCAAACCAACATTATACTTTCAGAATCAAAATCCATGAAAATCATACCTCTCATTTCGAGGTCTCACAAACATTATACTTCTATAATCAAAATTGACGAAAATCATACCTCTCATATCGAGGTCTCAAACCAACATTATACTTTCATAATCAAAATCCATGAAAATC
>CATOZT010000096.1:55000-57441 GCA_954870665.1 Stratiomys singularior
TTTAAGAGAGCATTACAGCTCGACACAGTCAAGGTGGATGCCGATGGCACCTCCACAGACGAGATGCTATGGTTCACATACGGCTTGGGATACGCTGTGAACCCCCATAAAGGCAAGATGATGCAGAATGCTGATGTCTATATGGGTGGGATCGGGCCGAAGTCCGAATCCAAACATTTTTACTTTGATAAATTTCAAAGAAAATTTTAAGAGGGCATTACAGCTCGACACAGTCAAAATCGAAACAAAAATCGTACCTCTCATATCGAGGTATCACAAAGATTATACTTCTATAATCAAAATCCACAAAAATCATACCTCTCATATCGAGGTCTCACAAGCATTATGCTTCTATAATCAAAATCCACAAAAATCATACCTCTCATATCGAGGTATCACAAAGATTATACTTCTATAATCAAAATCCACAAAAATCGTACCTCTCATATCGAGGTATCACAAACATTATGCTTCTATAATCAAAATCCACAAAAATCATACCTCTCATATCGAGGTCTCACAAGCATTATGCTTCTATAATCAAAATCCACAAAAATCATACCTCTCATATCGAGGTATCACAAAGATTATACTACTATAATCAAAATCCACAAAAATCATACCTCTCATATCGAGGTCTCACAAAGATTATACTTCTATAATCAAAATCCACAAAAATCATACCTCTCATATCGAGGTCTCACAAAGATTATACTTCTATAATCAAAATTGACAAAAATCATACCTCTCATATCGAGGTCTCACAAAGATTATACTTCTATAATCAAAATCCACAAAAATCATACCTCTCATATCGAGGTCTCACAAGCATTATGCTTCTATAATCAAAATCCACAAAAATCATACCTCTCATATCGAGGTATCACAAAGATTATACTACTATAATCAAAATCCACAAAAATCATACCTCTCATATCGAGGTCTCACAAAGATTATACTTCTATAATCAAAATCCACAAAAATCATACCTCTCATATCGAGGTCTCACAAAGATTATACTTCTATAATCAAAATTGACAAAAATCATACCTCTCATATCGAGGTCTCACAAAGATTATACTTCTATAATCAAAATCCATAACCAAAATCAAAAATCATACCTCTCATATCGAGGTCTCACAAAGATTATACTTCTATAATCAAAATCCACAGAAATCATACCTCTCATATCGAGGTATCACAAAGATTATACTTCTATAATCAAAATCCACAAAAATCATACCTCTCATATCGAGGTCTCAAAAAGATTATACTTCTATAATCAAAATCCACAAAAATCATACCTCTCATATCGAGGTCTCACAAAGATTATACTTCTATAATCAAAATCCACAAAAATCATACCTCTCATATCGAGGTCTCACAAACATTATACTTTCATAATCAAAATCCATGAAAATCATACCTCTCATATCGAGGTCTCAAACCAACATTATACTTTCATAATCAAAATCCATGAAAATCATACCTCTCATATCGAGGTTTCACAAACATTATACTTCTATAATCAAAATCCACGAAAATCACACCTCTCACATCGAGGTCTCAAACCAACATTATACTTTCAGAATCAAAATCCATGAAAATCATACCTCTCATTTCGAGGTCTCACAAACATTATACTTCTATAATCAAAATTGACGAAAATCATACCTCTCATATCGAGGTCTCAAACCAACATTATACTTTCATAATCAAAATCCATGAAAATCATACCTCTCATATCGAGGTCTCACAAACATTATACTTCTATAATCAAAATCCACGAAAATCA
Organism: Stratiomys singularior; assembly: GCA_954870665.1. Taxonomy (NCBI): domain Eukaryota; kingdom Metazoa; phylum Arthropoda; class Insecta; order Diptera; family Stratiomyidae; genus Stratiomys; species Stratiomys singularior. The sequence continues at coordinate 56,796 of CATOZT010000096.1, forward strand.
TACCTCTCATATCGAGGTCTCAAACCAACATTATACTTCTATAATCAAAATCCATGAAAATCATACCTCTCATATCGAGGTCTAACAAACATTATACTTTTATAATCAAACTCCACAAAAATCATACCTCTCATATCGAGGTCTCAAACCAATATTATACTTTCATAATGAAAATCCTAGAAAATCATACCTCTTATATGGGGAGGTATCGGTTATATTATACTTGCATAATACCAACAACAAAAACTTAGGTAAGGCAAAATCTATCAGTGCCGTGGTATGTCCACTGTTGGTGTGTTTATTTTGTGTAATAAAATAACAACATTGTGAAAACAACATTATACATCTATAATAAAAAATCACCAAAATGGGACCTTCTGTATGGAGAGGTATCGTCGGACATTATACTTGTATAATCCGGGCGAAACCAATTTGCTTAAAATCATGAGAAATTCGAGAGTTTTTGCTAATCAAATTTGTGAATTGTAATTTGAAAGTAAATTAGAAAGTTTTAATATCATCTCTATAGTTGAGAAATAATAAATAAAAAAGTGGGTACAAAATGTGTTGGTATTTTGGTAAAAAAGTAATATAGGATACTGTATGCCGTCAGCGGCAGTCAAGGTCCAAACTCATATGAATGATT
>CATOZT010000097.1:0-111006 GCA_954870665.1 Stratiomys singularior
ATGATTGATGATTGATGATTGATGATTGATGATTGATAATTGATGATTGGTGATTGATGCCTGATGACTTTTGATTTACAATTGATGATTGATGATTAATGATTAATCATTGATGATAGAGGATTGATGATTAAGTCTATATGATTGATGATTGATGATTGATGATTGATGATTGTTGATAGATGATAGATGATTGATAATTGAAGACTGCTGATCGATGATTGATTATTGAATTTGATTATTGATATATGATGATTGGTGATTGATAATTGATGACTGAGAATTGATGATTGATGATTGATGATTGATGATTGATTATTGATGATTGATGATTGATTAGTGATGACTGATGATTGATGATTGATTATTGATGATTGATGAGTGATGAGTATTGAGTGATGATTGATGATTGACGGTTGATGATTGATGATTGATGATTGATGAGTGATAATTGATCAATGATCATTGATGATTGATGACTGATGACTGATGATAAGTGATTGATGATTGATGATTGATGACTGATGATTAACAATTGATGATTGATGATTGATCGTTGATGATTGGAGATTGATGATTAATGTTATATGATGGATGATTGATTAGTGATGAGTAATGAGTAATGATTGATGATTGATGATTGGTTAATGATGATTGGTGATTGATGATTGATGATTGATTATTCATGAATGATGATTGATGATTGATGATTGAAGACTGATGTTACATGACTGATGATTGGTGATTGATGATTGATGATGGATGACTGATTATTGATAATTGGTGATTGATGCCTGATGGATGATGATTTACAATTGATGATTGATGATTGATAATTTCTGACGAATGATTGTTGATTGATGAGTGATGACTGATGGCTGATGATTTGTATTTGATGATTCATGATTGATGATTGCTGATTGATGATTAATCATTGATTTTTGATGATTGATGATTGATGAGTGATGATTCATGAATGATGATTGATGATTGCTGATTGATGATAGATGATGGATGATTGATAATTGAAGACTGATGATTGATTATTGATTATTGTTGATTGATTATCGATATCTGATGATTGGTGATTGATAATTTATGATTGAGAATTGATGATTGATGATTAATGATTAATGATTGAAGATTGATGATTGATATTTGATGATCAATGATATATGATTGATGATTGATGATTGATGATTGATGATTGATGAGTGATGAGTGATGATTGATGATTGATGATTGATGAGTGATGAACGATGATTGATGATTGGTGATTGATGGTTGATGATTGATGATTGATCATTAATGATTGATCATTGATGATTGATGACTGATGACTGATGACTGATGATTGATGATTGATGATTGATGATTGATGACTGATGATTAACAATTGATGATTGATGATTAATCATTGATGATTGGAAATTGACGATTAATGTCAAATGATTGATGATTGATGAGTGACGAGTAATGAGTGATGATTGATGATTGATGATTGATCATTGAACATTGATAATTGATTACTGATGACTGATGATTGATGATTGATGGTTGATGATTGATGACTGATGACTGATGATTAATATTGATGATTGATGATTGATCATTGATGATTGGAGATTGATGATTAATGTTATATGATTGATGAGTGATGAGTAATGAGTGATGATTGATGATTGATGATTGGTGAATAATGATTGATGACTGATGATTGATGATTGATGATTGATGAATGATGATTGATGGTTAATGATTGAAGACTGATGATTCATGATTTTTGATTGATGATTGAAGATTGATTATTGATGATTGGTGATTGATAATTGATGATTGATGATTGGTGATTGATGATTGATGGTTGATGATTCATGTTTGATGATTAATGATTGATGATGGATGATTGATGATTTATGAGTGATGATTGATGGGTGATGATTGATATTTGATGATTAGTGTTTGATGACTTATGATTGATGATTGATTATTGATGATTGATGATTGATTATTGATGATTGATGATTGATGATTGATGATTGATGATTGATGATTGATGATTGATGATTGATGATTGATGAATAATGATTGATGATTGATGATTGATGATTGATGATTGATGATTGATGATTGATGATTGATGATTGATGATAGATGATTGATGATTGAAGACTGATGCTTGATGATTGAAGATTGATGATTTATAATTGATGATTGATTATTGATGATTGGTGATTGATAATTGATGATTGATAATTGATGATTGAAGATTATTAAATGATAATTGATGATCAATGATGTATAATTGATGATTGATGAGTGATAAGTTATGATTGATGATTGTTGATTGATTATTGGTGAGTGATAATTGATGATTGATGATTGGTGAGTGATGATTGATGACTGATGTTTGATGATTGATGATGGATGATTGTTGATTAATGATTGATCATTAATGATTGATGATTGATGGTTGATGACTGATGATTTATCATTGATGATTGATGAATGGTAATTGATTTTTGATGATTGATGATTGATGATTGATGATTGATGATTGATGACTGATGATTGATGTTTGATGTTTGATGATTGATGATTGAGGATTGATCATTGATGATTGGTGATTGATGATTAATGACGTATGATTGATGATTGATGATTGATTATTGATGATTGATTATTGATGATTGATGATTGATGATTTATGAGGGATGATTTTTGATTTATGATTGATGATTCATGATGATGATTGATCATCAATGATTGATGATTGATTATTGATGATTGATGATCGATGATTGATAATTGATGATAGATGATTGACGTTTGATGATTGATGATTGAAGAATGATGATTGAAGATTGATGAATGATGATTGATGATTGATGGGTGATGATTGATAATTGATCATTGCTGACTGATGATTGTTGATTGATGAGTGATGTTTGATGATTGATGATTGATGAGCGATGATTCATGATTGATGATTGATGATTGACGATTGATGATTGATGATTGATGATTGATGATTGATGATTTATGATTGATGATTGATGATTGATGATTGATGATTGATGATTGATGATTGATGATTGATGATTGATGATTGATGATTGATGATTGATGATTGATGATTGACGATTGTTGATTGATGATTGATGATTGATAAGTGATGACTGATTATTGATGATTGATGAGTGATGATTGATGATAGATGATTGACGATTAGTGTTTGATGATTGATGATTGATCATTGATGATTGATGATTGATGAGTGATGATTGATGATTGATGATTGATGATTGATGATTGATGATTGATGATTCATGATCGATGATTGATGATTGATGATTAATGTTTTATGTTTGATGATTAGTGATTGATGATTGATGATTTATGATTGATGATTGATTATTAGTGATTGATGATCGATGATTGACGATGGATGATTTATGATTTATGATTGATGATTGATGGCTGATGATTGATGATTGGTGATTGATGAGAGATAATCAATTATTGATGATTGGTTATTGATGATTGATGCGTGATAATTGATGATTGATGATTGAAGATTGATGATTGACGGTGGATGATTGATTATTGATTATTGATGATTCATGATTGAAAACTGATGTTTGATGATTCACGATTAAGGATTGTTGATTGATGATTGATTATTGATGATTGATGATTGATGAGTGATAATTGATGATTGATGATTGATGAGTGATGATTGATGATTGATGATTGATGATTGAGGATTGATGATTGATGATTGATGATTGATGATTGATGATTGATTATTGATAATTGTTGATGGGTGTTTGATGATTGATGATTGATGAATGATGATTGATGATTGATGAGTGATGATTGATGATAGATGATTGATGATTGATGATTGATAATTGATGATTGATTATTGATGATTGATGGTTGATGATTGATTATTGATGATTGATGATTAATGATTGATGATTGATGATTGATGATTGATAATTGATGATTGGTGATTGATGCCTGATGACTTTTGATTTACAATTGATGATTGATGATTAATGATTAATCATTGATGATAGAGGATTGATGATTAAGTCTATATGATTGATGATTGATGATTGATGATTGTTGATAGATGATAGATGATTGATAATTGAAGACTGCTGATTGATGATTGATTATTGAATTTGATTATTGATATATGATGATTGGTGATTGATAATTGATGACTGAGAATTGATGATTGATGATTGATGATTGATTATTGATGATTGGTGATTGATGAGTATTGTGTGATGATTGATGACTGATGATTGATGAGTGATAATTGATCAATGATCATTGATGATTGATGACTGATGACTGATGATAAGTGATTGATGATTGATGATCGATGACTGATGATTAACAATTGATGATTGATGATTGATCGTTGATGCTTGGAGATTGATGATTAATGTTATATGATGGATGATTGATTAGTGATGAGTAATGAGTGATGATTGATGATTGATGATTGGTTAATGATGATTGGTGATTGATGATTGATGATTGATTATTCATGAATGATGATTGATGATTGATGATTGAAGACTGATGTTTGATGACTGATGATTGGTGATTGATGATTGATGATGGATGACTGATTATTGATAATTGGTGATTGATGCCTGATGGATGATGATTTACAATTGATGATTGATGATTGGTGATTGATAATTGCTGACGAATGATTGTTGATTGATGAGTGATGACTGATGATTGATGATTTGTATTTGATGATTCATGATTGATGATTGCTGATTGATGATTAATGATTGATTTTTGATGATTGATGATTGATGAGTGATGATTCATGATTGATGATTGATGATTGCTGATTGATGATAGATGATAGATGATTGATAATTGAAGACTGATGATTGATTATTGATTATTGTTGATTGATTATCGATATCTGATGATTGGTGATTGATAATTGATGATTGAGAATTGATGATTGATGATTAATGATTGATGTTTGAAGATTGATGATTGATATTTGATGATCAATGATATATGATTGATGATTGATGATTGACGATTGATGAGTGATGAGTGATGATTGATGATTGATGAGTGATGAATGATGATTGATGATTGGTGATTGATGGTTGATGATTGATGATTGATGATTGATGCTTGATGATTGATTATTGATGATTGATGATTGATGATTGATGATTGATGATTGATGAGTGATGATTGATGATTGATGATTGATGATTGATGATTGATGATTGATGATTGATGATTGATGATTGATGATTGATGATTGATCATTAACGATTGATCATTGATGATTGATGACTGATGATTGATGATTGATGATTGATGATTGATGATTGATGACTGATGATTAACAATTGATGATTGATGATTAATCATTGATGATTGGAAATTGACGATTAATGTCATATGATTGATGATTGATGAGTGACGAGTAATGAGTGATGATTGATGATTGATGATTGATCATTGAACATTGATGATTGATTACTGATGACTGATGATTGATGATTGATGGTTGATGATTGATGACTGATGACTGATGATTAATATTGATGATTGATGATTGATCATTGATGATTGGAGATTGATGATTAATGTTATATGATTGATGAGTGATGAGTAATGAGTGATGATTGATGATTGATGATTGATGATTGGTGAATAATGATTGATGACTGATGATCGATGATTGATGATTGATGAATGATGATTGATGGTTAATGATTGAAGACTGATGATTCATGATTGTTGATTGATGATTGATGATTGATTATTGATGATTGGTGATTGATAATTGATGATTGATGATTGGTGATTGATGATTGATGGTTGATGATTGATGTTTGATGATTGATGATTGATGATGGATGATTGATGATTTATGAGTGATGACTGATGGGTGATGATTGATATTTGATGATTAGTGTTTGATGACTGATGATTGATGATTGATTATTGATGATTGATGATTGATGATTGATGATTGATGATTGATGATTGATGATTGATGATTGATGATTGATGATTGATGATTGATGATTGATGATTGATGATTGATGATTGATGATTGATGATTGATGATTGATGATTGATGATTGATGATTGTTGATTGATGATTGATGAGTGATAATTGATGATTGATGATTGGTGATTGATGATTGATGACTGATGTTTGATGATTGATGATGGATGATTGTTGATTAATGATTGATCATTAATGATTGATGATTGATGGTTGATGACTGATGATTTATCATTGATGATTGATGAATGGTAATTGATTTTTGATGATTGATGATTGATGATTGATGATTGATGACTGATGATTGATGTTTGATGTTTGATGATTGATGATTGAGGATTGATCATTGATGATTGGTGATTGATGATTAATGATGTATGATTGATGATTGATGATTGAATATTGATGATTGATTATTGATGATTGATGATTGATGATTTATGAGGGATGATTTTTGATTTATGATTGATGATTCAGGATGATGATTGATCATCAATGATTGATGATTGATTATTGATGATTGATGATCGATGATTGATAATTGATGATAGATGATTGACGTTTGATGATTGGTGATTGAAGAATGATGATTGAAGATTGATGAATGATGATTAATGATTGATTGGTGATGATTGATAATTGATCATTGCTGACTGATGATTGTTGATTGATGAGTGATGACTGATGATTGATGATTGATGAGCGATGATTCATGATTGATGTTTGATGATTGACGATTGATGATTGATGATTGATGATTGATGATTGATGATTGATGATTGATGATTGATGATTGATGATTGACGATTGTTGATTGATGATTGATGATTGATAAGTGATGACTGATTATTGATGATTGATGAGTGAAGATTGATTATAGATGATTGACGATTAGTGTTTGATGATTGATGATTGATCATTGATGATTGATGATTGATGAGTGATGATTGATGATTGATGATTGATGATTGATGATTGATGATTCATGATTGATGATTGATGATTAATGTTTTATGTTTGCTGATTAGTGATTGATGATTGATGATTTATCATTGATGATTGATTATTAGTGATTGAAGATTGATGATTGACGATGGATGATTGATGATTTATGATTGATGATTGGTGATTGATGATTGATGATTGATGAGTGATGATTGATGATTGATGATTGAAGATTGATGATTGACGGTGGATGATTGATTATTGATTATTGATGATTCATGATTGAAAACTGATGTTTGATGATTCACGATGAAGGATTGTTGATTGATGATTGATTATTGATGATTGATGATTGATGAGTGAAAATTGATAATTGATGATTGATGATTGATGAGTGATGATTGATGATTGATGATTGAGGATTGATGATTGATGATTGATGATTGATGATTGATGATTGATGATTGATGATTGATAATTGTTCATTGATGATTTATGATATATGATTGATTACTGATGATTGATGATTGAAGATTGATGATTGACGATGGATGATAGATGATTTATGATTGGTGATTTATAATTGATGAGTGATGATTGATGATTGGTGATTGATAATTGATGATTGATGATTGATTATTGATGATTGGTGATTGATAATTGATGATTGATAATTGATGATTGTAGATTAATGTTTAATATTTGATGATGAATGATATATGCTTTATGATTGATGATTGAGGATTAATGATTGATGATTGATGACTGATGTTTGATGAGTGATGATTGATGATTGATGATTGATGAATTATGATTGAAGATGGATGATTGATCATTGATGATAGGGGATTGATGATTAATGCTATATGATTGATGATTTATGAGTGATGAGTGATGATTGATGTTTGATGATTGATGATAAATGATTGATGATTGATGATTGATGATTGATGATTGATTATTGATGATTGATGATTGATGATTGATGATAGATGATTGATGATTGATGATTGATGATTGATGATTGATGATTGATGATTGATGATTGATGATTGATGATTGATGATTGATGATTGATGATTGATGATTGATGATTGATGATATATGATTGATGACAGATGATTGATGATTGATGATTGATGATTGATGATAGATGATTGATGATTGATGATTGATGATTGATGATTGATGATTGATGATTGATGATTGATGATTGATGATTGATGATTGATGATTGATGCTTGCTTGTAGATGATTGATGATTGATTATTGATGGAAAATGATTGATGATTTATGATTGATGATTGAGGATTGACCATTGATGATTGATGATTAATGGGTGATGATACATGATTCATGATTGCTGTTTGATGATTGATGATTGATGATTGATGATTGATGATAGATGATTGATGATTGAAGACTGATGATTGATGATTGGTGATTGATTATTGATGATTGATGATTGATGATAGATGATTGAAGATAGATGATTGACGATTGAAGACTGATGATTGATTATTGATGATTGATTATCGATGATTGGTGATTGATAATTGATGATTTATCATTGATGAATGATGATTGATGATTGATGATTGATGATTGATGATTGATTACTGATGATTGATGATTGGTTATTGATGATTGATGATTGATGAATGGTGATTAATGATTGATGATTGATGATTGATGACTGATTATTGATGATTGATGATTGATGATTGATGATTTATGATTGATGATTGATGATTTATGATTCATGATTGATAATTGATGATTGATGATTGATGGTTGATGATATATGAGTGATGTCTGATGATTGGTGATTGATGAGTGATGATTGATGATTGGTGATTGATGATGGAATATTGATGAGTGACGATGATTGATTGATGATTTATGATCGATGATTGATGGTTGATGATTGATGATTGACGTTTGATGATTGATGATTGATGATATATGATTGATGATGGATGGTTGATGACTGATGTTTGATGATTGATGATTGATGATTGATGACTGGTGATTGGTATTTCATGATTGGTTATAGATACTTGATTAATGTTCATTGGTGATTGATGATTGATGATTCTTGATGGATTATAGATGATTGATGGTTGATGATTGATGATTGATTATAGATGATTGATGATTGATGATTGATGATTGATTATTGATGATTGATAATTGATTAGTAATTATTGATGATTTGTGATTGATGATTGACGACTGATTAATGATGATTGATGATTGATAATTGATGATTGATGATTGATGATTGATGATTGGTGATTGATGATTGATGATTGATGATTGATGATTGATGATTGATGATTGATGATTGATGATTGATGATTGATGATTGATGATTGATTATTGATGATTGGTGATTGATAATTGATGATTGATAATTGATGATTGTAGATTAATGATTGATAATTGATGATGAATGATATATGATTTATGATTGATGATTGAGGATTAATGATTGATGATTGATGACTGATGATTGATGATTGATATTTGATTATTGATGATTGATGATTGATGATTGATGATTGATGATTGCGGATTGATGACTGATGATTGATGATTGATAATTGATCATTGATGATTGATGATTGATGATTGATGATTGATGATTGCTGATTGATGATTGATGGTTGATGGGTGATGATTGATGATTGATGATTGATGATTGTTGATTGATGATAGATGATTGATGATTGATGATTGATGATTGATGATTGATGATTGATGATTGATGATTGATGATTGATGATTGATGATTGTTGAGTGATGAGGGATGAATGATGATTGACGATTGATGAGTGATGATTGATTATTGATGATTGGTGGTTGATGATTAATGATTGATGATTGATGAATTATGATTGAAGATTGATGATTGATGATTGATTATTGATTATTGATTATTGATTATTGATGATTGATGATTGATGATTGATGATTGATGATTTATCATTGATCACTGATCATTGATCATTGATGAGTGATGACTGATGACTGATGATTGATGATTGAAGATTGATGATTGATGATTGGTGGGTGATGATTGATGATTGATGAGTGATGATTGATGATTGATGATTGATGATTGATGATTGATCATTATTAATTCATGATTGATGATTGATGATTGGTAATTGATTGCTGATGATTGATCAGTGATGATTGATGATTCGTGATTGGTGTTTGATGATTGATGATTGATTATCGATGATTGGTGATTGATAATTGATGATTGGTCGTTGATGAATGATGATTGATGATTGGTTAGTAATTATTGATGATTTGTGATTGATGATTGATGACTGATAAATGATGATTGATGATTGATGATTGATGGGTGATGATTGATGATTGACGATTTGTGTTTGATGATTGATGATTGATAATTGATGATAGATGATTGAGAATTGAAGACTGATGATTGATGATTGATGATTGATGATTGATGATTGTAGATTAATGATTGATAATTGATGATCAATGATATATGATTGATGATTGATGATTAATGATTGGTGATTGATAATTGATGATTGATGATTGATTATTGATGATTGGTGATTGATAATTGATGATTGATAATTGATGATTGTAGATTAATGATTGATAATTGATGATGAATGATATATGATTTATGATTGATGATTGAGGATTAATGATTGATGATTGATGACTGATGTTTGATGAGTGATGATTGATGATTGATGATTGATGAATTATGATTGAAGATGGATGATTGATCATTGATGATAGGGGATTGATGATTAATGCTATATGATTGATGATTTATGAGTGATGAGTGATGATTGATGTTTGATGATTGATGATAAATGATTGATGATTGATGATTGCTGATTGATGATTGATTATTGATGATTGATGATTGATGATTGATGATTGATGATTGATGATTGATTATTGATTATTGATTATTGATGATTGATGATTGTTGATTGATGATTCATGATTGATGATTGATGATTGATGATTGATTGTTGATGGGTGATGATTGATGATTGATGATTTGTGTTTGATGATTGATGATTAATGAATGATTGTTGACGATTGATGATTGATGATTGATTATTGATGATTGATGATTGATGATTGATGATTGATGATTCTTAATTGATGATTGATGATTGATAATTGATGATTGATGATTGATGATTGATGATAGATTATTAATGATTGATGATTGATGATTGATGATTGATGATTGATGATTGATGATTGATGATAGATGATTGATGATTGATGATTGATGATATATGATTGATGACAGATGATTGATGATTGATGATTGATGATTGATGGTAGATGATTGATGATTGATGATTGATGATTGATGCTTGCTGGTAGATGATTGATGATTGATTATTGATGGTAGATGATTGATGATTTATGATTGATGATTGAGGCTTGACGATTGATGATTGATGATTAATGGGTGATGATACATGATTGATGATTGGTGTTTGATGATTGATGATTGATGATTGATGATAGATGATTGATGATTGAAGACTGATGATTGATGATTGGTGATTGATTATTGATGATTGATGATTGATGATAGATGATTGAAGATTGATGATTGACGATTGAAGACTGATGATTGATGATTGATGATTGATTATCGATGATTGGTGATTGATAATTGATGATTTATCATTGATGAATGATGATTGATGATTGATGATTGATTACTGATGATTGATGATTGGTTATTGATGATTGATGATTGATGAATGGTGATTAATGATTGATGATTGATGATGGATGACTGATTATTGATGATTGATGATTGATGATTGATGATTGATGATTGATGATATATGATTGATGACAGATGATTGATGATTGATGATTGATGATTGATGGTAGATGATTGATGATTGATGAATGATGATTGATGATTGATGATTGATGATTGATGATTGATGCTTGCTGGTAGATGATTGATGATTGATTATTGATGGTAGATGATTGATGATTTATGATTGATGATTGAGGATTGACGATTGATGATTGATGATTAATGGGTGATGATACATGATTGATGATTGGTGTTTGATGATTGATGATTGATGATTGATGATAAATGATTGATGATTGAAGACTGATGATTGATGATTGGTGATTGATTATTGATGATTGATGATTGATGATAGATGATTGAAGATAGATGATTGACGATTGAAGACTGATGATTGATGATTGATGATTGATTATCGATGATTGGTGATTGATAATTGATGATTTATCATTGATGAATGATGATTGATGATTGATGATTGATTACTGATGATTGATGATTGGTTATTGATGATCGATGATTGATGAATGGTGATTAATGATTGATGATTGATGATGGATGACTGATTATTGATGATTGATGATTGATGATTGATGATTGATGATTGATGATTTATGATTCATGATTGATAATTGATGATTGATGGTTGATGATATATGAGTGATGTCTGATGATTGGTGATTGATGAGTGATGATTGATGATTGGTGATTGATGATGGAATATTGATGAGTGACGATGATTGATTGATGATTTATGATCGATGATTGATGGTTGATGATTGATGATTGATGATTGACGTTTGATGATTGATGATTGATGATATATGATTGATGATTGATGACGGATGGTTGATGACTGATGGTTGATGATTGATGATTGATGATTGATGACTGGTGATTGGTATTTGATGATTGGTTATAGATACTTGATTAATGTTCATTGGTGATTGATGATTGATGATTGATGATTGATGGTTGATGATTGATGATTGATGATTGATTATTGATGATTGATGATTGATGATTGATGATTGATGATTGATGATTGATGATTGATAATTGATAAGTAATTATTGATGATTTGTGATTGATGATTGACGACTGATTAATGATGATTGATGATTGATGATTGATGATTGGTGATTGATGATTGATGATTGATGATTGATGATTGATGATTGATGATTGATGATTGATGATTGATTATTGATGATTGGTGATTGATAATTGATGATTGATAATTGATGATTGTAGATTAATGATTGATAATTGATGATGAATGATATATGATTTATGATTGATGATTGAGGATTAATGATTGATGATTGATGACTGATGATTGATGATTGATATTTGATTATTGATGAATGATGATTGATGATTGATGATTGATGATTGAGGATTGATGACTGATGATTGATGATTGATAATTGATGATTGATGATTGATGATTGATGATTGATGATTGCTGATTGATGATTGATGGTTGATGGGTGATGATTGATGATTGATGATTGATGATTGATGATTGATGATAGATGATAGATGATAGATGATTGATGATTGATGATTGATGATTGATGATTGATGATTGATGATTGATGATTGATGATTGATGATTGATGATTGATGATTGATGATTGATGATTGATGATTGATGATTGATGATTGATGATTGATGATTGATGATTGATGATTGATGATTGATGATTGATGATTGATGATTGATGATTGATGGGTGATGATTGATGATTGATGATTGGTGTTTGATGATTGATGATTGATGATTGATGATAGATTATTGATGATTGAAGACTGATGATTGATGATTGATGATAGATGATTGATGATTGTAGATTGATGATTGATAATTGATGATCAATGATATATTATTGATGATTGATGATTAATGATTGGTGATTGATAATTGATGATTGATACTTGATGATTGATGATTGTAGATTGATGATTGATGATTGATGATTGATGATTGGCGATTAATGATTGATGATTGATGATTGACGATTGATGATTGATGATTAATGATTGATGATTGATGATTGATGATTGATGATTGATGATTGATGATTGATGATTGATGATTGATGATTGATTATTGATGATTGATGATTGATGATTGATGATTGATGGTTGATGGGTGATGATTGATGATTAATGATTGGTGTTTGATGATTGATGATTAATGAATGATGATTGAAGACTGATGATTGATGATTGATTATTGATGATTGATGATTGATGATTGATGATTGATAATTGATGATTGATGATTGATGGTTGATAATTGATTATTGATGATTGATGATTGATGATTGAGGATTGATGATAGATGGTTGATGATTGATTACTGATTATTGATGATTAATGATTGATGATTGATAATTGATGATTGATGATTGATGATTGATGATTGATAATTGATGATTGATGAATGATGATTGATGATTGATGATTGATGATCGATGATATATGAATGATGATAGATGATTGATGATTGATAATTGATGATTGATGATTGATGATTGCTGATTGATGATTGATGATTGATTATTGATGAGTGATGATTGATGATTGATGATTGATGGGTGATGATTGATGATTGATGATTGGTGTTTGATGATTGATGATTGATGATTGATGATTGATGATTGATGATTGCTGATTGATTAATAATTATTGATTATTGATTATTGATGATTGATGATTTATGATTGATGATTGATGATTGATGATTGATGATTGATGATTGATGAGTGATGATTGATGATTGATGATTGATGAATAATGATTGATGAAAGATGATTGATGACTGATGATTGATGATAGATGATTGATGATTGAAGACTGATGATTGATGATTGATGATTGATTAACGATGATTGGTGATTGATGATTGATGATTGATGTTTGATGAGTGATAATTGATGATTGATGATTGATGATAAATGATTGATGATTGAAGACTGATGATTGATGATTGATAATTGATGATAGATGATTGATGATTGATGATTAATGATTGATGATTGATGATTGATGATTGATGATTGATGATTGATGATTGATCATTGATGATTGGAGATTGATGATTAATGTTATATGATTGATGAGTGATGAGTAATGAGTGATGATTGATGATTGATGATTGGTGAATAATGATTGATGACTGATGATTGATGATTGATGATTGATGAATGATGATTGATGGTTAATGATTGAAGACTGATGATTCATGATTGTTGATTGATGATTGATGATTGATTATTGATGATTGGTGATTGATAATTGATGATTGATGATTGGTGATTGATGATTGATGGTTGATGATTCATGTTTGATGATTGATGATTGATGATGGATGATTGATGATTTATGAGTGATGATTGATGGGTGATGATTGATATTTGATGATTAGTGTTTGATGACTGATGATTGATGATTGATTATTGATGATTGATGATTGATTATTGATGATTGATGATTGATGATTGATGAATAATGATTGATGATCGATGATTGATGATTGATGATTGATGATTCATGATTGATGATTGATATTTTATTATTGATGATTGATAATTGATGATTGATGATAAATGATTGATGATTGATTACTGATGATTGATGAATGATGATTGAAGATTGATGATTGACGATGGATGATTGATGATTTATGATTGATGATTGATGATTGATGATTGATGATTGATGATTGATGGGTGATGATTGATGATTGATGATTGGTGTTTGATGATTGATGATTGATGAATGATGAATGACAATTGATGATTGATTATTGATTATTGATTATTGATTATTGACTATTAGTTATTGATTATTGATTATTGATAATTGATGATTGATGATTGATGATTGATGATTGATGATTGATGATTGATGATTGATGATTGATGATTGATGATTGATGATTGATGTTTGATGTTTGATGATAGATGATTGATGATTGAAGACTGATGATTGATGATTGATTATTGATGATTGATGATTGATTATTGATTATTGATGATTGGTGATTGACAATTGATGATTGATAATTGATGATTGATGATTGTAGATTGATGATTGATAATTGATGATTGATGATTGTAGATTGATGATTGATAATTGATGATCAATGATATATGATTGATGATTGATGATTGACGATTAATGAGTGATAAGTGATGAGTGATGATTGATGATTGTGGATTAATGGGTGATGAGTGATGATTGATGATTGGTGATTGACGAAAGATGATTGATCATTGACGTTTGATGATTGATGATTGATGATTGATGATTGATTATTGATGATATATGATTGGTTATTGACGATTGTGAATTGATGATCAATGATATATGATTGATGATTGATGATTCATGATTGATGATTGATGACTGATGATTGATGATTGATGATTGATGATTGATGATTGATGATTGATGATTGGTGATTAATGATTGATGATTGATGATTGATGATTGATTATTAATGATTGGTGATTTATGATTGATGGTTGATGTCTGATGATTGATCATTGATGATTGATGATTGAAGACTGATGATTGATGATTGATGATTGATGAATCATGACTGAGGATTGATGTTTGATGATTGATGATTGATGATTTAGGATTGATCATTGATGATTGATGATTGATGATTGATGATTGATGATTGATGATTGGTGATTGATGATTGATGATTTATGATTGATGATTGATGGTTGATGATTGATGATTGATGATTGATGGGTGATGATTGATGATTGATGGTTGATGATTGATGATTGATGTTTGATGATTGATGATTGATGATTGATGATTGATGATTGATGATTGATGATTGATGATTGATGATTGATGATTTATGATTGATGATTGATGGTTGATGATTGATGATTGATGATTGATGGGTGATGATTGATGATTGATGGTTGATGATTGATGATTGATGTTTGATGATTGACGATTGATGATTGATGATTGATCATTGATGATTGATGATTGATGATTGATGATTGATGATTGATTATTGATGATTGATGATTGATGATAGATGATTGAAAATAGATAATTAATGATTGAAGACTGATGATTGATGATTGATTATCGATGATTGGTGATTGATAATTGATGATTGACCATTGATGAATGATGATTGATGATTGATGATTGATGATTGATGATTGATGATATATGATTGATGATGAATGATTGATGATTGATGATTGATGATTGATGGGTGATGATTGATGATTGATGGTTGATGATTGATGATTGATGTTTGATGATTGACGATTGATGATTGATGATTAATGATTGATGATTGATGATTTATGATTGACGATTGATGGTTGATGACTGATGATTGATGATTGATGGGTGATGATTGATGATTGATGGTTGATGATTGATGATTGATGTTTGATGATTGATGATTGATGATTGATGATTGATGATTGATGATTGATGATTGATGATTGATGATTGATGATTGATGATTGATGGTTGATGGGTGATGATTGATGATTGATGATTGATGATTGATGATTGATGATAGATGATTGATGATTGATGATTGATGATTGATGATTGATGATTGATGATTGATGATTGATGATTGATGATTGATGATTGATGATTGATGATTGATGATTGATGATTTATGATTTATGATTGATGATTGATGGTTGATGATTGATGATTGATGATTGATGGGTGATGATTGATGATTGATGGTTGATGATTTATGATTGATGTTTGATGATTGACGATTGATGATTGATGATTGATCATTGATGATTGATGATTGATGATTGATGATTGATTATTGATGATTGATGATTGATGATTGATGATAGAAGATTGAAAATAGATAATTAATGATTGAAGACTGATGATTGATGATTGATTATCGATGATTGGTGATTGATAATTGATGATTGACCATTGATGAATGATGATTGATGATTGATGATTGATGATTGATGATATATGATTGATGATGAATGATTGATGATTGATGATTGATGATTGATGGGTGATGCTTGATGATTAATGGTTGATGATTGATGATTGATGTTTGATGATTGACGATTGATGATTGATGATTGATGACTGATGATTGATGATTGATGATTGATGATTGATGATTGCTTATTGATGATTGGTGATTGATGATAGATGATTGAAGATAGATAATTGATGATTGAAGACTGATGATTGATGATTGATGATTGATTATCGATGATTGGTGATTGATAATTGATGATTGACCATTGATGAATGATGATTGATGATTGATGATTGATGATTTATTACTGATGATTGATGATTGGTTATTGATGACTGATGATTGATGAATGGTGATTAATGATTGATAATTGATGACTGATTATTGATGATTGATGATTGATGATTGATAATTGATGATTGATGATTGATGATTGATGATTTATAATTGATAATTGTTGATGGTTGATGATTGATGAGTGATATCTTATGATTGGTGATTGATGAGTGATGATGGATGATTGGTGATCGATGATGGAATATTGATGAGTGACGATGATTGATTGATGATTTATGATTGATGATTGATGATTTATGATTGACGTTTGATGATTGATGATTGATGATGTATGATTGATGATTGGTGATGGATGGATGATGACTGATGGTTGATTATTGATGATTGATGATTGATTATTCTCGATGGATTATTGTTGATTGATGATTGCTGATTGAGAAGTAATTATTAATTATTTGTGATTAATAATTGATGATTGATAATTGATGATTGATGATTGATGATTAATGCTATATGATTGATGATTGATGAGTGATGAGTGATGATTGATGTTTGATTATTGATGATTGATGATTGATGATTGATGATTGATGATTGATGATTGATGATTGATGATTGATGATTGATGATTGATGATTGATGATTGATGATTGGTGATTGATGATTGATGATTGATTACTGAAATTAATGATTGATGATTGTTGATCGATGATTGATGATTCAGGATTGATGATTGATGATTGATTATTAATCACTGATGATTAATGATTGATGATAGATGATTGATGGTTGATAATTGATTATCAATGATATATGATTGATGATTGACGATTGATGATTGATTGATGATGATTGATGATTGGTTATTGATGATTGATATATGATGATCAATGGTATATTATTGATGATTGATGATTGATGACTGATAAATGATAATTGATGATAAATGATTGATGATTGGTAATATATGGTTGATGACTGATGGTTGATGATTGATGATTGATGATTGATGAGTGATGACAGATGATTGTTGATTGATGAGTGATGATTGATGATTGATGATAGGTGATTGATGATTGATGATTGATGATTGACGTGTGATGATTAACGATTGATGATATATGATTGATGATTGCTGATTGATGATGGATGGCTGATGACTGATGATTGATGATTGATGATTTATTATTGATGATTGATGATTGATAATTGATGGTTTTAGATTGATGACTGACGATTGATTATTGATGATTGATGATTGGTGATTGATGATTGATGATTGATCATTGATCATTGATGATTGATGACTGATGACTGAGTTTTGATGATTGATGACTGATGATTTACAATTGACGATTAATGATTGATGATTGATCATTTAATATTGGTGATTGATGAATAATGCTATATGATTGATGATTGCTGAGTGATGATTAATGACTGATGATTGGTATTTGATTATTGATGAATGATGAATGAGGATTGATGATTGATGATTGGTGATTGATTATTGATGATTGATGATTGATGATTGATGATTGATGATTGATGAGTGATGATTGATGATTTATCATTGGTTATTGATGATTGATGATTGATGATTTATGATTGATAATTGATTATTGGTTATTGATTATAAATGATTGATGATTGATGATTGATGATTGATGATTGATGATTTATTATTGATTATTGATTATTGATGATTGATGATTGATGATTGATGATTGATGATTGATGATTGATGATTGATGATAAATGATTGATGATTGAAGACTGATGATTGATGATTGATGATTGATTATTGATGACTGGTGAGTGATGAGTGATATATTTTCACTGATGATTTATGATTGATGATTGATGCGTGATGATTGATGATTGATGATTGATGATTGGTGATTGATGATTGATGACTGATTTTTGATGATTGACGATGGATGATTGTTGATTGATGATTGATCATTAAAGATTGATGATTGAAGGTTGATGTCTGATGATTGATCATTGATGATTGGTGATTGAAGACTGATGATTGATGATTGATGATTGATGATTGATGATTGATGAATGATGACTGATGATTGATGTTTGATGATTGATGATTGATGATTTAGGATTGATCATTGATGATTGTTGATTCATGACTTAAGACGTATGATTGATGATTGAGGATTGAGGATTGAAGATTGATGATTGAGGATTGATTATTGATGGATGATGATTGATAATTGATTACTGATAATTGATGATTGATTATTGATTATTTAATATCGATAACTGATGTTTGATGATTGACGATGGATGATTGATGATTGATGATTGATGATTGATGATTGATAATTGATAATTGATAATTGATGATTGACGATTGATGATTGATGATATATGATTGATGATTGATGAGTGATGATTAACGTTTGAATATTGATGAATGATGAATGATGATTGAAGATTGATAATTGACGATGGACGATTGATTATTTATGATTGATGATAAATGATTGATGATTGATAATTGATGATTGATGATTGATGATTGGTGATTGATGGGTGATGATTGATGATTTATCATTGGTTATTGATGATTGATGATTGATGATTTATGATTGAAGATGGATGATTGATCATTGATGATAGGGGTGTGATGATTAATGCTATATGATTGATAATTGATGAGTGATGATTGATGTTTGATGATTGATGATTGATGATTGATGATTGATGATTGATGATTGATGTCTGATGATTGGTGATTCAGGAGTGATGATTGATGATTGATGATTGGTGATGTATGGTTGATAATTGATGGTTGATGATTAATGATTGATGATTGATGAGTGATTACTGACGATTGGTGATTGATAAGTGATGATTTATAATTGATGATTGATGATTGATTAGTAGTTATTGATGATTTTTGACTGATAATTGATGATTGATAATTGATGATTGATGATTGATGACTGATAACTGATGATTTACAATTGATGATTGATGGCTGATGATTGATCATTGATGATTGGAGATTGATGATTAATGTTATATGATTGATGATTGATGAGTGATGAGTGATGATTGATGATTGATGATTGATGATTGATGGTTGATGATTGATGGGTGATGATTGATGATTGATGTTTGATGATTGATGATTGATGAATGATGATTGATTATTGGTTATTGATTATTGATGATTGATGATTGATGATTGATGATTGATGATTGATGATTGATGATTGATGATTGATGATTGATGATTGATTATTGATTATTGAAGATTGATGATTGATGATAAATGATTGATGATTGAAGACTGATGATTGATGATTGATGATTGATGATTGATTATTGATGATTGGTGATTGATTATTGATGATTGATAATTGATGATTGATGGTTGATGATTGAAGATTGATGATTGATAATTGATGATCAATGATATATGATTGATGGTTAATGAGTCATGAGTGATGATTGATGTTGGCTTTGGTAAGGGAGTGATGATTGATGATTAATGATTCGTGATTGATGATCGATGATTGATGAATGATGATTGATGAATGAGGATTGATGATTGATGAATGATTATTGATGATTGATTATTGGTTATTGGTGATTGATGATTGATGATTGATGATTGATGATTTATGATTGATGATTGATGGTTGATGATTGATGATTGATGATTGATGATTGATGGGTGATGATTAATGATTGATGGTTGATGATTGATGATTGATGTTTGATGATTGACGATTGATGATTGATGACTGATGATTGATGATTGATGATTGATGATTGATAATTGATGATTGATGATTGATGATAGATGATTGAAGATAGATAATTGATGATTGAAGACTGATGATTGATGATTGATGATTGATTATCGATGATTGGTGATTGATAGTTGATGATTGACCATTGATGAATGATGATTGATGATTGATGATTGATGATTGATGATTTATTACTGATGATTGATGATTGGTCATTGATGACTGATGATTGATGAATGGCGATTAATGATTGATGATTGATGATTGATGACTGATTATTGATGATTGATGATTGATGATTGATGATTGATGATTGATTATTGATTATTGATGATTGATGATTGATGATTTATGATTGATAATTGTGATGGTTGATGATTGATGAGTGATATCTTATGATTGGTGATTGATGAGTGATGATGGATTATTGGTGATTGATGATGGAATATTGATGAGTGACGATGATTGATTGATGATTTATGATTGATGATTGATGATTGATGATTGACGTTTGATGATTGATGATTGATGATATATGATTGATGATTGATGATGGATGGATGATGACTGATGGTTGATTATTGATGATTGATGATTGATGATTCTCGATGGATTATTGTTGATTGATGATTGCTGACTGAGAAGTAAGTATTGATTATTTGTGATTAATAATTGATGATTGATAATTGATGATTGATGATTGACGATTAATGCTATATGTTTGATGATTGATGAGTGATGAGTGATGATTGATGTTTGATGATTGATGATTGATGATTGATGATTGATGATTGATGATTGATGATTGATGATTGATGATTGATGATTGATGATTTATGATTGATGATTGGTGATTGATGATTGATGATTGATTACTGAAATTAATGATTGATGATTGTTGATCGATGATTGATGATTGAGGATTGATGATTGATGATTGATTATTAATTACTGATGATTAATGACTGATGATTGATAATTGATTATCAATGATATATGATTGATGATTGATGATTGATTGATGATGATTGATGATTGGTTATAGAGGATTGATAAATGATGATCAATGATCTATTATTGATGATTGATGATTGATCACTGATAAATGATAATTGATGATTGATGATTGATGATTGATAATTGGTGATTGATGATTGATGATTGATGACTGATGATTGATGATTGATGATTGATTATTGATGATTGATGATTCATAATTGATGATTGATGATTGATGATTGATGACTCATGATTGATGATTGATAATTGATAATTGATGATTGATGATTGATGATTGATGATTGATGATTGATGATTGATGATTGATGATTGATGATTGATGATTGATGATTGATGATTGATGATTGATGATTGATGATTGATGATTGGTGATTGATGATTGATGATTGATGATTGATGATTGATGATTGATGATTGATAATTGATGATTGATAATTGATGATTGTAGACTGATGATTGATAATTGATGATCAATGATATATGATTTATGATTGATGATTGAGGATTAATGATTGATGATTGATGATTGATGACTGATGATTGATGATTGATGATTGATGATTGATGATTCATGATTGATGATTGATGATTGATGATTGATGATTGATGACTGATGATTGATGATTGATGGGTGATGATTGATGATTGATGATTGGTGTTTGATGATTGATGATTGATGATTGATGATCGATTATTATTATTGATGATTGATAATTCATGATTGATGATTGATGATAGATGATTGATGATTGAAGACTGATGATTGATGATTGATGATTGATGATTGATAATATATGATTGATGATTGATGATTGATGATACATGATTGATGATTGATGGGTGATGATTGATGATTGACGATTGGTGTTTGATGATTGATGATTGATGATTGATGATAGATGATTGATGATTGAAGACTGATGATTGATGATTGATGATTGATGATTGATAATTGATGATTGTAGATTGATGAATGATAATTGATGATCAATGATATAAGATTGATGATTGATGATTAATGATTGGTGATTGATAATTAATGATTGATACTTGATGATTGATGATTGATGATTGTAGATTGATGATTGATGATTGATGATTGATGATTGATGATTAGCGGATGATGACTGATGATTGATGATTGATGATTGATGTTTGTAGATTGATGATTGATGATTGATGATTGATGACTGATGGTTGATGGGTGATGATTGATGATTGATGATTGGTGTTTGATGATTGATGATTAATGAATGATGATTGACGATTGATGATTGATGATTGATTATTGATGATTGATGATTGATAATTGATGATTGATGATTGATGATTGATGATTGATGATTGGTGATTGATATTTGATGATTGATGATTGATGATTGATGATTTATGATTGATGATAGATGATTGATGATTGATGATTGATGATTGATGATTGATTATTGATGATTGATGATTGATTATTGATGATTGATGATTGATTATTGAGGATTGATGGTATATGATTGATGATAGATGATTGATGATTGATGATTGATGATTGATGATTGATGAGTGATGATTGATGATTGATGGGTTATGATTGATGATTGGTGTTTGATGATTGATGATTGATGATTGATGATTGATGATTTCTGATTGATGATTGGTGATTGATTATTGATGATTGATGATTGATGATTGATGATTGATGATTGATGATTGATGATTGATGATTGAAAATTAATGTTTTATGATTGATAATTGATGAGTGATGATTGATGATTGGTGATTGATGAGTGATGATTGATGACTGATAATTGATGATTGATGATTGATGATGGATGATTGATGATTGATGATTGATGGATGATGATTGATGATTGATAATTGATGAGTGATGATTGATGATTGGTGATTGATGAGTGATGATTGATGATTGGTAATTGATGATTGATGAGTGATGATTGATGATTGATGATTGATGATTGATGATTGATGACTAATAATTGATGATTGATGATTGATGATTGATGATTGATGATTGATTGGTGATGATTGATGATTAATGATTGGTGTTTGATGATTGATGATTGATGATTGATGAAAGATGATTGACGATTGATGATTGATGATTGATGATTGATGATTGATGATTGATGATTGATGATTGATGATTGATGATGCATGATTGATGACTGATGATTGATGATTGATGATTGATGATGGATAATTGATGATTGATGATTGATGATTGATGATTAATGATTGATGATTGATGATTAATGATTGATGATTGAAGATTGATTATTGATGATTGATGGGTGATGATTGATGATTGGTGTTTGATGATTGATGGATGATGATTGACGATTGATGATTGATAATTGATTATTGTTGATTGATGATTGATGATTGATGATTGATGATTGATGACTGATGATTGATGATTGATGATTGATAATTGATGATTGATGATTGATGATTGATGATTGATGATTGATGATTGATGATTGATGATTGATGATTGATGATTGATGATTGATGATTGATGATTGATGATTGATGATTGGTGATTGATGATTGATAATTTATGATTGATGATTGATGATTGATGATTGATGATTGATTATTGATGATTGATGATTGATGATTGATGATTGATGATTGATGATTGATGATTGATGATTGATGATTGATGATTGATGATTGATGATTGATGATTGATGATTGATGATTGATGATTGATGATTGATGATTGATGATTGCTGATTGATGATTGATGATTGATTGGTGATGATTGATGATTAATGATTGGTGTTTGATGATTGATGATTGATGAAAGACGATTGACGATTGATGATTGATTATTGATGATTGATGATTGATGATTGATGATTGATGACTGATGATTGATGATTGATGATTGATGATTGATGATTGATGATCGATGATTGATGATTGATGATTGATAATTCATGATTGATGATTTAGGATTGATGATAGATGATTGATGATTTAAGACTGATGATTAATGATTGATGATTGATGGAGGATGATTGATGATTGCTGTTTGATGATTGATGATTGATGATTGATGATAGATGATTGATGATTGAAGACTGATGATTGGTGATTGATGATTGATGATTGATGATTGATGATTGATGATTGTAGATTGATGGTTGATAATTGATGATCAATGATATATGATTGATGATTGATGATTAATGATTGGTGATTGATAATTAATGATTGATACTTGATGATAGATGATTGATGATTGTAGATTGATGATTGATGATTGATGATTGATGATTGATGATTAGCGGATGATGATTGATGATTGATGATTGATGATTGATGATTGATGATTGATGATTGATGATTGATGATTGTTGATTGATAATTGATGATTGATGATTGATGATGGATGATTAATGATTGGTGATTGATGATTGATGATTGATGATTGATGATTGATAATTGATGGTTGATGGGTGATGATTGATGATTGATGATTGGTGATTGATGATTGATGATTAATGAATGATGATTGACGATTGATAATTGATTATTGATGATTGATGATTGATAATTTATGATTGATGATTGATGATTGATGGTTGATTATTGATGATTGATGATTGATGTTTGATGATAGATGATTGATGATTGATGATTGATTTTTGATGATTGATGATTGATTATTGATGATTGATGGTATATGATTGATGATAGATGATTGATGATTGATGATTGATGATAGATGATTGATGATTGATGATTGATGAGTGATGATTGATGATTGATGGGTGATGAGTGATGATTGGTGTTTGATAATTGATGATTGATGATTGATGATTGCTGATTGATTATTGATTATTGATTATTGATTATTGATTATTAATTATTGATTATTGATGATTGATGATTGATGATTGATGATTGATGATTGATGATTGATGGTTGATGATTGATGATCGATGATAGATGATTGATGATTGAAGACTGGTGATTGATGATTGTAGATTGATGATTTATTAACGATGATTGGTGATTGATGAGTGATGATTGATGATTGATGAGTGATAATTGATGATTGATGATTGATGATTGATGATAAATGATTGATGATTGAAGACTGATGATTGTTGATTGATAATTGATGATTGATGATTAATGATTCGTGATTGATGATTGATGAATGATGATTGATGATTGATGATTAATGATTGATGATTGCTGAGTGATGATTGACGATTGATTATTGATGATTAATGATTACTTATTGATGATTGATGTTTGATGTTTGATAATTGATGACTGACGATTAATGATTGATGACTGATGATTGTGGATTGATGATTGATGATTGATAATTGATGATTGATGATTGATGATATATGATTGATGATTGATGATTGATGATTGATGATTGATGATTGATGATTGATAATTGATGATTGATGATTGATGATTGATGATTGATGATTAATGAGTGAAGATTGATGATTGATGATTGATGGATGATGTTTGATGATTAGTGTTTGATGATTAACGATTGATGATAGATGATTGATTATTGATGATTGATGAGTGACGATTGATGATTGATGATTGATTATTGATGATTGATGATTGATGATTGATGATTGATGATTGATGATTGATGATATATGATTGATGATTGATGATTGATTATAGATGATTCATGATTGAAGACTAATGATTGATGATTGATGATTGGTAATTGATGATTGATGATTGATCATTGATGATTGATGATTGATGGATGATAATTGATGATTGATGATAAATGATTGATGATTGAGGACTGATGATTGATGATTGATGATTGATGATTGATGGTTGAAAATTGATGATTGATGATTGATTATTGATGACTGATGATTGATGATTGATGATTGATGATAAATGATTGATGATTGAAGACAGATGATTGATGATATTATTGATTATTGATAATTTGTGATTGATAATTGATGATTGATGATTGATGATTGATGGTTGATGATTGAAGATTGATGATTGATAATTGACGATCAATGATAAATGATTGATGATTAATTATTGATGATTGATGATTGATGGGTGATGTTTAATTATTGATTGTTGATGAGTGATGATTGATGATTGATGATTCGTGATTGATGATTGAAAATTGATGATTGATGATTGATAATTGATGAGTGATGAGTGATGATTGATGAGTGATGATTGATGATTGATGATTCGTGATTGATGATTGAAAATTGATGATTGAAGATTGATAATTGATGAGTGATGATTGATGATTGGTGATAGATGAGTGATGATTGATGACTGATAATTGATGATTGATGATTGATGATGGATGATTGATAATTGATGATTGATGATTGATGATTGAAAATTGATGATTGATGATTGATAATTGATTAGTGATGATTGATGATTGATGATTGGTGATTGATGAGCGATGATTGATGATTGGTAATTGATGATTGATGAGTGATGATTGATGATTGATGATCGATGACTGATAATTGATGATTGATGATTGATGATTGATGGTTGATGATTGATGACTGATGATTGATGATTGATGATTGATGATTAATGAGTGATGACTGATGATTGATGATTAATGATTGATGATGGATAATTAATGATTGACCATTGATGATTGATGATTGATGATTGATGATTGATGATTGATGATCGATGATTGATGATTGATGATTGATGATTGATGATTGAAGATTGATTATTGATGATGGATATGTGATGATTGATGATTGGTGTTTGATGATTGATGATTGATGGATGATGATTGACGATTGATGATTGATAATTGATTATTGTTGATTGATGACTGATGATTGATGATTGAAGACTGATGATTAATGATTGATGACTGATGATTGATGATTGATGATTGATGATGGATAATTGATGATTGATGATTGATGATTAATTATTGATGATTGGTGATTGATGATTGATGATTGATTATTGATGATTGATGATTGATGAATGATGATTGATGATTGATGATTGATGATTGATGATTGATGATTGATGATTGATGATTGATGATTGATGATTGATGATTGATGATTGATGATTGATGATTGATGATTGATAATTGATGATTGATGATTGATGATTGATGATTGCTGATTGATGATTGATGATTGATTGGTTATGATTCATGATTAATGATTGGTGTTTGATGATTGATGATTGATGATTGATGAAAGATGATTGACGATTGATGATTGATGATTGATGATTGATGATTGATGATTGATGATTGATGATTGATGATTGATGATTGATGATTGATGATTGATGATTGATGATTGATGATTGATGATCGATGATTGATGATTGATGATTGATAATTCATGATTGATGATTTAGGATTGATGATAGATGATTGATAATTTAAGACTGATGATTGATGATTGATGATTGATGATTGATGAGGGATGATTGATGATTGCTGTTTGATGATTGATGATTGATGATTGATGATAGATGATTGATGATTGAAGACTGATGATTGATGATTGATGATTGATGATTGATGATTGATGATTGATGATTGATGATTGATGATTGTAGATTGATGATTGATAATTGATGATCAATGATATATGATTGATGATTGATGATTAATGATTGGTGATTGATAATTAATGATTGATACTTGATGATTGATGATTGGTGATTGATGAGTGATGATTGATGACTGATAATTGATGATTGATGATTGACGATGGATGATTGATGATTGATGATTGATGGATGATGATTGATGATTGATAATTGATGAGTGATGATTGATGATTGGTGACTGATGAGTGATGATTGATGATTGGTAATTGATGATTGATGAGTGATGATTGATGATTGATGATTGATGATTGATGATTGATGATTGGTGACTGATAATTGATGATTGATGATTGATGATTGATGATTGATGATTGATTGGTGATGATTATTGATTAATGATTGGTGTTTGATGATTGATGATTGATGATTGATGAAAGATGATTGACGATTGATGATTGATGATTGATGATTGATGATTGATGATTGATGATTGATGATGCATGATTGATGACTGATGATTGATGATTGATGATGGATAATGGATGATTGATGATTGATGATTGATGATTAATGATTGATGATTGATGATTGATGATTGATGATTGAAGATTGATTATTGATGATTGATGGGTGATGATTGATGATTGGTGTTTGATGATTGATGGATGATGATTGACGATTGATGATTGATAATTGATTATTGTTGATTGATGATTGATGATTGATGATTGATGATTGATGACTGATGATTGATGATTGATGATTGATAATTGATGATTGATGATTGATGATTGATGATTGATGATTGATGATTGATGATTGATGATTGATGATTGATGATTGATGATTGATGATTGATGATTGATGATAGATGATTGATGATTGATGATTGATGATTGATGATTGATGATTGATGATTGATGATTGATGATTGATGATTGATGATTGATGATTGATGATTGATGATTGATGATTGATGATTGATGATTGATGATTGATGATTGATGATTGATGATTGCTGATTGATGATTGATGATTGATTGGTGATGATTGATGATTAATGATTGGTATTTGATGATTGATGATTGATGATTGATGATTGACGATTGATGATTGATGATTGATGATTGATGATTGATGATTGATGATTGATGATTGATGATTGATGATTGATGATTGATGATTGATGATTGATGATTGATGATTGATGATTGATGATTGATGATTGATGATTGATGATTGATGATTGATGATCGATGATCGATGATTGATGATTGATGATTGATAATTGATGATTTAGGATTGATGATAGATGATTGATGATTTAAGACTGATGATTGATGATTGATGATTGATGGGGGATGATTGATGATTGCTGTTTGATGATTGATGATTGATGATTGATGATTGATGATAGATGATTGATGATTGAAGACTGATGATTGATGATTGATGATTGATGATTGATGATTGATGATTGATGATTGTAGATTGATGATTGATAATTGATGATCAATGATATATGATTGATGATCGATGATTAATGATTGGTGATTGATAATTAATGATTGATACTTGATGATTGATGATTGTAGATTGATGATTGATGATTGATGATTGATGATTGATGATTAGCGGATGATGATTGATGATTGATGATTGATGACTGATGATTGATGATTGTTGATTGATAATTGATGATTGATGATTGATGATGGATGATTAATGATTGGTGATTGATGATTGATGATTGATGATTGATGATTGATAATTGATGGTTGATGGGTGATGATTGATGATTGATGATTGGTGTTTGATGATTGATGATTAATGAATGATGATTGACGATTGATAATTGATTATTGATGATTGATGATTGATAATTGATGATTGATGATTGATGATTGATTATTGATGATTGATGATTGATGATTGATGATTGATGATTGATGATTGATGATAGATGATTGATGATTGATGATTGATTTTTGATGATTGATGATTGATTATTGATGATTGATGGTATATGATTGATGATTGATGATTGATGATTGATGATTGATGAATGATGATTGATGATTGATAATTGATGATTGATGATTGATGATTGATGATTGATGATTGATGATTAATGAGTGAAGATTGATGATTGATGATTGATGGATGATGTTTGATGATTAGTGTTTGATGATTAACGGTTGATGATAGATGATTGATTATTGATGATTGATGAGTGACGATTGATGATTGATGATTGATTATTGATGATTGATGATTGATGATTGATGATTGATGATTGATGATATATGATTGATGATTGATGATTGATGATAGATGATTCATGATTGAAGACTAATGATTGATGATTGATGATTGGTAATTGATGATTGATGATTGATCATTGATGATTGATGATTGATGGATGATAATTGATGATTGATGATAAATGATTGATGATTGAGGACTGATGATTGATGATTGATGATTGATGATTGATGGTTGAAAATTGATGATTGATGATTGATTATTGATGACTGATGATTTGTGATTGATGATTGATGATTGATGATAAATGATTGATGATTGAAGACAGATGATTGATGATTGATTATTGATAAT
The DNA here is from genome assembly GCA_954870665.1 of Stratiomys singularior. Classification (NCBI taxonomy): domain Eukaryota; kingdom Metazoa; phylum Arthropoda; class Insecta; order Diptera; family Stratiomyidae; genus Stratiomys; species Stratiomys singularior. Next base: position 32,244 of record CATOZT010000097.1, read on the forward strand.
TTGTGATTGATAATTGATGATTGATGATTGATGATTGATGATTGATGATTGATGATAAATGATTGATGATTGAAGACAGATGATTGATGATTGATGGTTGATTATTGATAATTTGTGATTGATAATTGATGATTGATCATTGATGATTGATGGTTGATGATTGAAGATTGATGATTGATAATTGACGATCAATGATAAATGATTGATGATTAATTATTGATGATTGATGATTGATGGGTGATGTTTAATTATTGATTGTTGATGAGTGATGATTGATGATTGATGATTCGTGATTGATGATTGAAAATTGACGATTGATGATTGATAATTGATGAGTGATGATTGATGATTGATGATTGATGATGGATAATTGATGATTGATGATTGATTTTTGATGATTGATGATTGATGATTAATTATTGATGATTGATGAGTGTTCAGTGTTGGGTGATGTTTAATGATTGATTGTTGATGATTGATGATTGATGATTGATGATTAATGAGTGAAGATTGATGATTGATGATTGATGGATGATGTTTGATGATTAGTGTTTGATGATTAACGATTGATGATAGATGATTGATTATTGATGATTGATGAATGACGATTGATGATAGATGATTGATTATTGATGATTGATGATTGATGATTGATGATTGATGATTGATGATTGATGATTGATGATTGATGATTGATGATTGATTATTGATGATATATGATTGATGATTGATGGTTGATGATAGATGATTCATGATTGAAGACTGATGATTGATGATTGTTGATTGGTAATTGATGATTGATGATTGATCATTGATGATTGATGATTGATGGATGATAATTGATGATTGATGATAAATGATTGATGATTGAGGACTGATGATTGATGATTGATGATTGATGATTGATGGTTGAAAATTGATGATTGATGATTGATTATTGATGACTGATGATTGATGATTGATGTTTGATGATTGATGATAAATGATTGATGATTGAAGACAGATGATTGATAATTGATGATTGATTATTGATAATTTGTGATTGATAATTGATGATTGATGATTGATGATTGATGATAAAAGATTGATGATTGAAGACAGATGATTGATGATTGATGATTGATTATTGATAATTTGTGATTGATAATTGATGATTGATGATTGATGATTGATGGTTGATGATTGAAGATTGATGATTGATAATTGACAATCAATGATAAATGATTGATGATTAATTATTGATGATTGATGATTGATGATTGCTGATTGATGATTGATGATTGATTGGTGATGATTGATGATTAATGATTGGTATTTGATGATTGATGATTGATGAAAGATGATTGACGATTGATGATTGATGATTGATGATTGATGATTGATGATTGATGATTGATGATTGATGATCGATGATCGATGATTGACGATTGATGATTGATAATTGATGATTTAGGATTGATGATAGATGATAGATGATTTAAGACTGTTGATTGATGATTGATGATTGATGGGGGATGATTGATGATTGCTGTTTGATGATTGATGATTGATGATTGATGATAGATGATTGATGATTGAAGACTGATGATTGATGATTGATGATTGATGATTGATGATTGATGATTGTCGATTGATGATTGATAATTGATGATCAATGATATATGATTGATGATTGATGATTAATGATTGGTGATTGATAATTAATGATTGATACTTGATGATTGATGATTGTAGATTGATGATTGATGATTGATGATTGATGATTGATGATTAGCGGATGATGATTGATGATTGATGATTGATGACTGATGATTGATGATTGTTGATTGATAATTGATGATTGATGATTGATGATGGATGATTAATGATTGGTGATTGATGATTGATGATTGATGATTGATGATTGATAATTGATGGTTGATGGGTGATGATTGATGATTGATGATTGGTGTTTGATGATTGATGATTAATGAATGATGATTGACGATTGATAATTGATTATTGATGATTGATGATTGATAATTGATGATTGATGATTGATGATTGATGATTGATGATTGATGATTGATGATTGATGATTGATGATTGATGATAGACGATTGATGATTGATGATTGATTTTTGATGATTGATGATTGATTATTGATGATTGATGGTATATGATTGATGATTGATGATTGATGATTGATGATTGATGATTGATGATTGATGATTGATGAGTGATGATTGATGATTGATGGGTGATGATTGATGATTGGTGTTTGATGATTGATGATTGATGATTGATGATTGATGATTGTAGATTGATGATTGATAATTGATGATCAATGATATATGATTGATGATTGATGATTAATGATTGGTGATTGATAATTAATGATTGATACTTGATGATTGATGATTGGTGATTGATGAGTGATGATTGATGACTGATAATTGATGATTGATGATTGATGATGGATGATTGATGATTGATGATTGATGGATGATGATTGATGATTGATAATTGATGAGTGATGATTGATGATTGGTGATTGATGAGTGATGATTGATGATTGGTAATTGATGATTGATGAGTGATGATTGATGATTGATGATTGATGATTGATGATTGATGATTGATGACTGATAATTGATGATTGATGATTGATGATTGATGATTGATTGGTGATGATTGATGATTAATGATTGGTGTTTGATGATTGATGATTGATGATTGATGAAAGATGATTGACGATTGATGATTGATGATTGATGATTGATGATTGATGATTGATGATTGATGATTGATGATTGATGATTGATGATTGATGATTGATGATTGATGATTGATGATTGATGATGCATGATTGATGACTGATGATTGATGATTGATGATTGATGATGGATAATTGATGATTGATGATTGATGATTGATGATTGATGATTAATGATTGATGATTGATGATTGATGATTGATGATTGAAGATTGATTATTGATGATTGATGGGTGATGATTGATGATTGGTGTTTGATGATTGATGGATGATGATTGACGATTGATGATTGATAATTGATTATTGTTGATTGATGATTGATGATTGATGATTGATGATTGATGACTGATGATTGATGATTGATGATTGATAATTGATGATTGATGATTGATGATTGATGATTGATGATTGATGATTGATGATTGATGATTGATGATTGATGATTGATGATTGATGATTGATGATTGATGATTGATGATTGATGATTGATGATTGATGATTGATGATTGATGATTGATGATTGATGATTGATGATTGATAATTGATGATTGATGATTGATGATTGATGATTGATTGGTGATGATTGATGATTAATGATTGGTGTTTGATGATTGATGATTGATGATTGATGAAAGATGATTGACGATTGATGATTGATGATTGATGATTGATGATTGATGATTGATGATTGATGATTGATGATTGATGATTGATGATTGATGATTGATGATTGATGATGCATGATTGATGACTGATGATTGATGATTGATGATGGATAATTGATGATTGATGATTGATGATTGATGATTAATGATTGATGATTGATGATTGATGATTGATGATTGATGATTGATGATTGATGATTGATGATTGATGATTGATGATTGATGATTGATGATTGATGATTGATGATTGATAATTGATGATTGATGATTGATGATTGATTGGCGATGATTGATGATTAATGATTGGTGTTTGATGATTGATGATTGATGATTGATGAAAGATGATTGACGATTGATGATTGATGATTGATGATTGATGATTGATGAGTGATGATTGATGATTGATGATTGATGATTGATGATTGATGATTGATGACTGATAATTGATGATTGATGATTGATGATTGATGATTGATGATTGATGATTGATTGGTGATGATTGATGATTAATGATTGGTGTTTGATGATTGATGATTGATGATTGATCAAAGATGATTGACGATTGATGATTGATGATTGATGATTGATGATTGATGATTGATGATTGATGATTGATGATTGATGATGCATGATTGATGACTGATGATTGATGATTGATGATTGATGATGGATAATTGATGATTGATGATTGATGATTGATGATTAATGATTGATGATTGATGATTGATGATTGATGATTGATGATTGAAGATTGATTATTGATGATTGATGGGTGATGATTGATGATTGGTGTTTGATGATTGATGGATGATGATTGACGATTGATGATTGATAATTGATTATTGTTGATTGATGATTGATGATTGATGATTGATGATTGATGATTGATAATTGATTATTGTTGATTGATGATTGATGATTGATGATTGATGATTGATGATTGATGATTGATGATTGATGATTGATGATTGATGATTGATGATTGATGATTGCTGATTGATGATTGATGATTGATGATTGATGATTGATGATTGCTGATTGATGATTGATGATTGATTGGTGATGATTGATGATTAATGATTGGTGTTTGATGATTGATGATTGATGAAAGACGATTGACGATTGATGATTGATGATTGATGATTGATGATTGATGATTGATGATTGATGATTGATGATTGATGATTGATGATTGATGATTGATGATTGATGATCGATGATTGATGATTGATGATTGATAATTCATGATTGATGATTTAGGATTGATGATAGATGATTGATGATTTAAGACTGATGATTGATGATTGATGATTGATGGGGGATGATTGATGATTGCTGTTTGATGATTGATGATTGATGATTGATGATAGATGATTGATGATTGAAGACTGATGATTGGTGATTGATGATTGATGATTGATGATTGATGATTGATGATTGATGATTGATGATTGATGATTGATGATTGATGATTGATGATTGTAGATTGATGATTGATAATTGATGATCAATGATATATGATAGATGATTGATGATTAATGATTGGTGATTGATAATTAATGATTGATACTTGATGATTGATGATTGATGATTGTAGATTGATGATTGATGATTGATGATTGATGATTGATGATTGATGATTGATGATTAATTATTGATGATTGATGAGTGTTCAGTGTTGGGTGATGTTTAATGATTGATTGTTGATGATTGATGATTGATGATTGATGATTAATGAGTGAAGATTGATGATTGATGGATGATGTTTGATGATTAGTGTTTGATGATTAACGATTGATGATAGATGATTGATTATTGATGATCGATGAATGACGATTGATGATTGATGATTGATTATTGATGATTGATGATTGATGATTGATGATTGATGATTGATTATTGATGATATATGATTGATGATTGATGGTTGATGATAGATGATTCATGATTGAAGACTGATGATTGATGATTGATGATTGGTAATTGATGATTGATGATTGATCATTGATGATTGATGATTGATGGATGATAATTGATGATTGATGATAAATGATTGATGATTGAGGACTGATGATTGATGATTGATGATTGATGGTCGAAAATTGATGATTGATGATTGATTATTGATGACTGATGATTGATGATTGATGATTGATGATTGATGATAAATGATTGATGATTGAAGACAGATGATTGATGATTGATGATTGATTATTGATAATTTGTGATTGATATTTGATGATTGATGATTGATGATTGATGATTGATGATAAAAGATTGATGATTGAAGACAGATGATTGATGATTGATGATTGATTATTGATAATTTGTGATTGATAATTGATGATTGATGATTGATGATTGATGGTTGATGATTGAAGATTGATGATTGATAATTGACGATTAATGATAAATGATTGATGATTAATTATTGATGATTGATGATTGATGGGTGATGTTTAATTATTGATTGTTGATGAGTGATGATTGATGATTGATGATTCGTGATTGATGATTGAAAATTGATGATTGATGATTGATAATTTATGAGTGATGATTGATGATTGATGATTGATGATGGATAATTGATGATTGATGATTGATGATTGATGATTGATGATAAATGATTGATGATTGATGAGTGTTCAGTGTTGGGTGATGTTTAATGATTGATTGTTGATGAGTGATGATTGATGATTGATGATTCGTGATTGATGATTGAAAATTGATGATTGAAGATTGATAATTGATGATTGATGATTGATGATTGGTGATTGATGAGTGATTATTGATGACTGATAATTGATGATTGATGATTGATGATGGATGATTGATAATTTATGATTGATGATTGATGATTGAAAATTGATGATTGATGATTGATAATTGATGATTGATGATTGATGATTGATGATTGGTGATTGATGAGCGATGATTGATGATTGGTAATTGATGATTGATGAGTGATGATTGATGATTGATGATCGATGACTGATAATTGATGATTGATGATTGATGATTGATGGTTGATGATTGATGACTGATGATTGATGATTGATGATTGATGATTAATGATTGATGACTGATGATTGATGATTGATGATTGATGATTGATGATGGATAATTGATGATTGAACATTGATGATTGATGATTGATGATTGATGATTGATGATCGATGATTGATGATTGATGATTGATGATTGATGATTGAAGATTGATTATTGATGATGGATCTGTGATGATTGATGATTGGTGTTTGATGATTGATGATTGATGGATGATGATTGACGATTGATGATTGAAAATTGATTATTGTTGATTGATGACTGATGATTGATGATTGAAGACTGATGATTAATGATTGATGACTGATGATTGATGATTGATGATTGATGATGGATAATTGATGATTGATGATTGATGATTAGTTATTGATGATTGGTGATTGATGATTGATGATTGATGATTGATGATTGATGATTGATGATTGATGATTGATGATTGATGATTGATGATTGATGATTGATGATTGATGATTGATGATTGATTGGTGATGATTGATGATTAATGATTGGTGTTTGATGATTGATGATTGATGATTGATGAAAGATGATTGACGATTGATGATTGATGATTGATGATTGATGATTGATGATTGATGATTGATCATTGATGATTGATGATTGATGATTGATGATTGATGATTGATGATTGATGATTGATGATTGATGATTGATGATTGATGATCGATGATTGATGATTGATGATTGATAATTCATGATTGATGATTTAGGATTGATGATAGATTATTGATGATTTAAGACTGATGATTGATGATTGATGATTGATGATTGATGATTGATGGGGGATGATTGATGATTGCTGTTTGATGATTGATGATTGATGATTGATGATAGATGATTGATAATTGAAGACTGATGATTGATGATTGATGATTGATGATTGATGATTGTAGATTGATGATTGATAATTGATGATCAATGATATATGATTGATGATTGATGATTAATGATTGGTGATTGATAATTAATGATTGATACTTGATGATTGATGATTGATGATTGGTGATTGATGAGTGATGATTGATGACTGATAATTGATGATTGATGATTGATGATGGATGATTGATGATTGATGATTGATGGATGATGATTGATGATTGATAATTGATGAGTGATGATTGATGATTGGTGATTGATGAGTGATGATTGATGATTGGTAATTGATGATTGATGAGTGATGATTGATGATTGATGATTGATGATTGATGATTGATGATTGATGACTGATAATTGATGATTGATGATTGATGATTGATGATTGATTGGTGATGATTGATGATTAATGATTGGTGTTTGATGATTGATGATTGATGATTGATGAAAGATGATTGACGATTGATGATTGATGATTGATGATTGATGATTGGTGATTGTTGATTGATGATTGATGATTGATGATTGATGATTGATGATTGATGATGCATGATTGATGACTGATGATTGATGATTGATGATTGATGATGGATAATTGATGATTGATGATTGATGATTGATGATTGATGATTGATGATTAATGATTGATGATTGATGATTGATGATTGAAGATTGATTATTGATGATTGATGGGTGATGATTGATGATTGGTGTTTGATGATTGATGGATGATGATTGACGATTGATGATTGATAATTGATTATTGTTGATTGATGATTGATGATTGATGATTGATGACTGATGATTGATGATTGATGATTGATAATTGATGATTGATGATTGATTATTAATGATTGATGATTGATGATTGATGATTGATGATTGATGATTGATGATTGATGATTGATGATTGATGATTGATGATTGATGATTGATGATTGATGATTGATTATTGATGATTGATGATTGATGATTGATGATTGATGATTGATGATTGATGATTGATGATTGATGATTGATGATTGATGATTGATGATTGATGATTGATGATTGATGATTGATGATTGATGATTGATGATTGATGATTGATGATTGATGATTGCTGATTGATTATTGATGATTGATTGGTGATGATTGATGATTAATGATTGGTATTTGATGATTGATGATTGATGAAAGATGATTGACGATTGATGATTGATAATTGATGATTGATGATTGATGATTGATGATTGATGATTGATGATTGATGATTGATGATTGATGCTTGATGATTGATGATTGATGATTGATGATTGATGATCGATGATTGGTGATTGATGATTGATAATTCATGATTGATGATTTAGGATTGATGACAGATGATTGATGATTTAAGACTGATGATTGATGATTGATGATTGATGGGGGATGATTGATGATTGCTGTTTGATGAATGATGATTGATGATTGATGATAGATGATTGATGATTGAAGACTGATGATTGATGATTGATGATTGATGATTGATGATTGATGATTGATGATTGATGATTGTAGATTGATGATTGATAATTGATGATCAATGATATATGATTGATGATTGATGATTAATGATTGGTGATTGATAATTAATGATTGATACTTGATGATTGATGATTGATGATTGATGATTGTAGATTGATGATTGATGATTGATGATTGATGATTGATGATTAGCGGATGATGATTGATGATTGATGATTGATGACTGATGATTGATGATTGTTGATTGATAATTGATGATTGATGATTGATGATGGATGATTAATGATTGGTGATTGATGATTGATGATTGATGATTGATAATTGATGGTTGATGGGTGATGATTGATGATTGATGATTGGTGTTTGATGATTGATGATTAATGAATGATGATTGACGATTGATAATTGATTATTGATGATTGATGATTGATGATTGATGATTGATGATTGATGATTGATTATTGATGATTGATGATTGATGATTGATGACTGATGATTGATGATTGATGATTGATGATAGATGATTGATGATTGATGATTGATTTTTGATGATTGATGATTGATTATTGATGATTGATGGTATATGATTGATGATAGATGATTGATGATTGATGATTGATGATTGATGATTGATGAGTGATGATTGATGATTGATGGGTGATGATTGATGATTGGTGTTTGATGATTGCTGATTGATGATTGATGATTGCTGATTGATTATTGATTATTGATTATTGATTATTGATTATTAATTATTGATTATTGATTATTGATGATTGATGATTGATGATTGATGATTGATGATTGATGATTGATGATTGATGATTGATGGTTGATGATTGATGATCGATGATAGATGATTGATGATTGAAGACTGGTGATTGATGATTGTAGATTGATGATTTATTAACGATGATTGGTGATTGATGAGTGATGATTGATGATTGATGAGTGATAATTGATGATTGATGATTGGTGATTGATGATATATGATTGATGATTGAAGACTGATGATTGTTGATTGATAATTGATGATTGATGATTAATGATTCGTGATTGATGATTGGTGATTGATGAATGATGATTGATAATTGATGATTAATGATTGATGATTGATGAGTGATGATTGACGATTGATTATTGATGATTGATGATTACATATTGATGATTGATGATTGATGTTTGATAATTGATGACTGACGATTAATGATTGATGACTGATGATTGTGGATTGATGATTGATGATTGATAATTGATGATTGATGATTGATGATTGATGATTGATGATATATGATTGATGATTGATGATTGATGATTGATGATTGATGATTGATGATTGATGACTGATAATTGATGATTGATGATTGATTATTGATGATTGATGATTGATGATTGATGATTAATGAGTGAAGATTGATGATTGATGATTGATGGATGATGTTTGATGATTAGTGTTTGATGATTAACGATTGATGATAGATGATTGATTATTGATGATTGATGAGTGACGCTTGATGATTGATGATTGATTATTGATGATTGATGATTGATGATTGATGATTGATGATTGATGATTGATGATTGATGATATATGATTGATGATTGATGATAGATGATTCATGATTGAAGACTAATGATTGATGATTGATGATTGATCATTGATGATTGATGATTGATGGATGATAATTGATGATTGATGATTGATGATTGATTATTGATAATTTGTGATTGATAATTGATGATTGATGATTGATGATTGATCATGGATAATTGATGAGTGGTGATTGATGATTGGTGATTGATGAGTGATGATTGATGACTGATAATTGATGATTGATGATTGATGATGGATGATTGATAATTGATGATTGATGATTGAAAATTGATGATTGATGATTGATAATTGGATAGTGATGATTGATGATTGATGATTGGTGATTGATGAGCGATGATTGATGATTGGTAATTGATGATTGATGAGTGAAGATTGATGATTGATGATCGATGACTGATAATTTATGATTGATGATTGATGATTGATGATTGATGGTTGATGATTGATGACTGATGATTGATGATTGATGATTGATGATTAATGATTGATGACTGATGATTGATGATTGATGATTGATGATTGATGATGGATAATTGATGATTGAACATTGATGATTGATGATTGATGATTGATGATTGATGATCGATGATTGATGATTGATGATTGATGATTGATGATTGAAGATTGATTATTGATGATGGATCTGTGATGATTAATGATTGGTGTTTGATGATTGATGATTGATGGATGATGATTGACGATTGATGATTGATAATTGATTATTGTTGATTGATGACTGATGATTGATGATTGAAGACTTATGATTAATGATTGATGACTGATGATTGATGATTGATGATTGATCATGGATAATTGATGATTGATGATTGATGATTAATTATTGATGATTGGTGATTGATGATTGATGATTGATTATTGATGATTGATGATTGATGAATGATGATTGATGATTGATGATTGATGATTGATGATTGATGATTGATGATTGATGATTGATGTTAGATGATTGATGATTGATGATAAATGATTGATGATTGAAATTTTTGATTGATGATTGATGATTGATAATTGATGATTGATGATTGATAATTGATTATTAATGATTGTTGATTGATAATTGAATAGTGATAAATAATGGTTGATGGTTGGTGAATGAAGATTGATGATTGATAATTGATGATCAATGATATATGATTGATGATTGATGATTGATGATTGGTGATTGATGATTGATGATTGATTATTGATGATTGATGATTGATGATTGATTATTGATTATTGATGATTGATGATAGATGATTGATAATTGATGATTGAAGACTGATAATTGATGATTGATAATTGATGATTGATGTTTTATGATTGATTAATGATGATTGGTGATTACGAATTGAATGTTGATAATTGATGATTGATGGTTGATGAATGAAGATTGATGATTGATAATTGATGATCAATGATATATGATTGATGATTGATGAATGGTGAGTGATGAGTGATAATTGATGATTGATGATTGATGATTGATGAGTGATGATTGATGATTGATGATTCGTGATTGATGATTGATGTTTGATGAATGATGAGTAATGATTGATGATTGTTGATTGATTATTGATAATTGGTGATTGATAATTTATGATTGATAATCGATGATTGATGGTTGATGATTGAAGATTTATGATTGTTGATTGATGATTGATGATTGATGATTGATGATTGATGATTGATGATTGATTATTGATGATTGATGATTGATGATTGATGATTGATGATAAATAATTGAAGATTGATTATTGATGATTGATGGGTGATGAGTGATGATTGGTGTTTGATGATTGATGATTGATGATTGTAGTCTGATGTTTAATGATTGATGACTAATGATTGATGATTGATGATGGATAATTGATGATTGATGATTGATTATTGATGATTGGTGATTGATGATTGGTGATTAATGATTGATGATTGATGATTGATGATTGATGACTGATGATTGATGATTGATGATTGATGATTGATGATTGATGATTGATGATTGATGATTGATGGTTGATGATTGATCGTTGATGTTTGATGTTTGATGATTGATGATTGATGAATGATGATTCATTACTGGTTATTGATTATTGTTGATTGATGATTGATGATTGATGATTGATGATTGATTATTGATTATTGATTATTGATGATTGATGATTGATGATAAATGATTGATGATTGAAGACTAATGATTGATGATTGATGATTGATTATTGATGATTGGTGATTGATTATTGATGATTGATAATTAATGATTGATGGTTGATGATTGAAGATTGATGATTGATAATTGATGATCAATGATATATGATTGATGGTTAATGAGTCATGAGTGATGATTGATGTTTGCTTTGGTTAGGGAGTGATGACTGATGATTAATGATTCGTGATTGATGATTGATGATTGATGAATGATGATTGATGATTGATGTTTCATGATTGAAGATTGATGATAGATGGGTGATGATTGATGATTGATGGTTGATGATTGATGATTGATGTTTGATGATTGAGGATTGATGATTGATGATTGATGATTGATGAATGATTATTGATGATTGATTATTGGTTATTGATGTTTGATTATTGATGATTTATGATTTATGATTGATGATTGATGGTTGATGATTGATGATTGATGATTGATGATGGATGATTGATGATTGATGATTGATGATTGATGGGTGATGATTGATGATTGATGGTTGATGATTGATGATTGATGTTTGATGTTTGATGATTGATGATTGATGATTGATGATTGATGATTGATGAGTGATGATTGATGATTGATTATTGATGATTGATAATTGACGATAGATGATTGAAGATAGATGATTGATGATTGAAGACTGATTATTGATGATTGATGATTGATGATTGATTATCGATGATTGGTGATTGATAATCGATGATTGATCATTGATGAATGATGATTGATGATTGATGATTGATTATTGATGATTGATGATTGATGATTGATGTGTGATGATTAATGATTGGTGATAGATGATTGATGATTGATAATTGATGATCAATGATATATGATTGATGATTGATGATTGATTGATGATGATTGATGATTGGTTATTGATGATTGATAATTGATGATCAACGATATATTATTGATGATTGATGATTGATGATTCATGATTGATGATTGATGACTGATAAATGATAATTGATGATTGATGATTGATGATTGGTGATTGATGATTGATGATTGATGATTGATGATTGATGATTGATGATTGATTATTGATGATTGGTGATTGATAATTGATGATTGATAATTGATGATTGTAGATTGATGATTGATAATTGATGATCAATGATATATGATTTATGATTGATGAGTGAAAATTGATGATTGATGATTGATGAGTGATGATTGATGATTGATGATTCGTGATTGATGATTGATTTTTGATGAATGATGATTGATGATTGATGATTGATGATTGATTATTGATAATTGGTGATTGATAATTTATGATTGTTAATTGATGATTGATGGTTGATGATTGAAGATTGATGATTGATGATTGATGATTGATGATTGATGATTGATGATTGATGATTGATGATTGATGATTGATGATTGATGATTGATCATTGATGATTGATGATTGATGATTGATGATTTATGATTGATGATTGATGATTGATGATCGATGATTGATGATAGATGATTGATGAGTGATGATTGATGATTGATGGGTGATGATTGATGATTGGTGTTTGATGATTGATGATTGATGATTGATGATTGCTGATTGATTATTGATTATTGATTATTGATTATTGATTATTGATGATTGATTATTGATTATTGATTATTGATTATTGATTATTGATTATTGATTATTGATTATTGATTATTGATGATTGATGATTGATGATTGATGATACATGATAGATGATTGATGATTGATGATTGATGATTGATGATAGATGATTGATGATTGAAGACTGATGATTGATGATTGTAGATTGATGATTGATTAACGATGATTGGTGATTGATGATTGATGATTGATGATTGATGAGTGATAATTGATGATTGATGATAAATGATTGATGATTGATGATTGATGATTGATTATTGATAATTGATGATTGATGATTGATGATTGATGATTGATGATTGATGATTGATGATTGATGGTATATGATTGATGATAGATGATTGATGATTGATGATCGATGATTGATGACTGATGATTGATGATTGATGACTGATGATTGATGATTGATGATTGATGATTGATGATTGATGATTGATGATTGATGATTGATGATTGATGATTGATGATTGATGATTGATGATTGATAATTGATGATTGATGATTGATGATTGATGATTTATGATTGATGATTGATGATTGATGATCGATGATTGATGATTGATGATTGATGAGTGATGATTGATGATTGATGGGTGATGATTGATGATTGGTGTTTGATGATTGATGATTGATGATTGATGATTGCTGATTGATTATTGATTATTGATTATTGATTATTGATTATTGATTATTGATTATTGATTATTGATTATTGATTATTGATTATTGATTATTGATGATTGATGATTGATGATTGATGATTGATGATAGATGATTGATGATTGATGATTGATGATTGATGATAGATGATTGATGATTGAAGACTGATGATTGATGATTGTAGATTGACGATTGATTAACGATGATTGGTGATTGATGATTGATGATTGATGATTGATTAGTGATAATTGATGATTGATGATAAATGATTGATGATTGATGATTGATGATTGATGATTGATTATTGATGATTGATGATTGATGATTGATGATTGATGATTGATGATTGATGATTGATGATTGATGGTATATGATTGATGATAGATGATTGATGATTGATGATTGATGATTGATGATTGATGATCGATGATTGATGTTTGATGATTTATGATTGATGATTGATGATTGATGATCGATGATTGATGATTGATGATTGATGAGTGATGATTGATGATTGATGGGTGATGATTGATGATTGGTGTTTGATGATTGATGATTGATGATTGCTGATTGATTATTGATTATTGATTATTGATTATTGATTATTGATTATTGATTATTGATTATTGATGATTGATGATTGATGATTGATGATTGATGATTGATGATTGATGATTGATGATAGATGATTGATGATTGATGATTGATGATTGATGATAGATGATTGATGATTGAAGACTGATGATTGATGATTGTAGATTGATGATTGATTAACGATGATTGGTGATTGATGATTGATGATTGATGATTGATTAGTGATAATTGATGATTGATGATAAATGATTGATGATTGATGATTGATGATTGATGATTGATTATTGATGATTGATGATTGATGATTGATGATTGATGATTGATGGTATATGATTGATGATAGATGATTGATGATTGATGATTGATGATTGATGATTGATGATTGATGATTGATGATCGATGATTGATGTTTGATGATTGATTGTTGATGAGTGATGATTGATGATTGAGGATTGATGATTGATGATTGAAAATTGATGAATGATGAGTGATAATTGATGAGTGATGATTGATGATTGATGATTGATGATGGATAATTGATGATTGATGATTGATGATTGATGATCGATGATTGATGATTGATGATTGAGGATTGATGATTGATGATTGAAAATTGATGAATGATGAGTGATAATTGATGAGTGATGATTGATGATTGATGATTGATGATGGATAATTGATGATTGATGATTGATGATTGATGATTGATGATTGATGGGTGATGATTGGTGTTTGATGATTGATGATTGATGATTGATGATTGCTGATTGATTATTGATTATTGATTATTGATTATTGATTATTGATTATTGAGTATTGATTATTGATTATTGATTATTGATTATTGATTATTGATGATTGATGATTGATGATTGATGATTGATGATTGATGATAGATGATTGATGATTGATGATTGATGATTGATGATAGATGATTGATGATTGAAGACTGATGATTGATGATTGTAGATTGATGATTGATTAACGATGATTGGTGATTGATGATTGATGATTGATGATTGATTAGTGATAATTGATGATTGATGATAAATGATTGATGATTGATGATTGATGATTGATGATTGATTATTGATGATTGATGATTGATGATTGATGATTGATGGTATATGATTGATGATATATGATTGATGATTGATGATTGATGATTGATGATTGATGATTGATGATCGATGATTGATGTTTGATGATTGATTGTTGATGAGTGATGTTTGATGATTGAGGATTGATGATTGATGATTGAAAATTGATGAATGATGAGTGATAATTGATGAGTGATGATTGATGATTGATGAGTGATGATGGATAATTGATGATTGATGATTGATGATAGATGATTGATGATTGATGATTGATGATTGAAAATTGATGATTGATTATTGATGATTGATGATTGATGATTGATGATTGATGATTGATGGTATATGATTGATGATAGATGATTGATGATTGATGATTGATGATTGATGATTGATGATCGATGATTGATGTTTGATGATTGATTGTTGATGAGTGATGATTGATGATTGAGGATTGATGATTGATGATTGAAAATTGATGAATGATGAGTGATAATTGATGAGTGATGATTGGTGATTGATGAGTGATGATTGATGACTGATAATTGATGATTGATGATTGATGATGGATGATTGATAATTGATGAGTGATGATTGAAAATTGATGATTGATGATTGATAATTGATGAGTGATGATTGATGATTGATGATTGGTGATTGATGAGTGATGACTGATAATTGATGATTGATGAGTGATGATTGATGATTGATGATCTATGACTGATAATTGATGATTGACGATTGACGATTGATGGTTGATGATTGATGACTGATGATTGATGATTGATGATTAATTATTGATGACTGATGACTGATGATTGATGATTGATGATTGATGATTGATTATTGATGATTGATAATTGATGATTGATGATTGATCATTGATGATTGATGATCGATGATTGATGATTGATGATTGATGATTGATGATTGAAGATTGATTATTGATGATGGATGGGTGATGATTGATGATTGGTGTTTGATGATTGATGATTGATGGATGATGATTGACGATTGATGATTGATGATTGATTATTGTTGATTGATGATTGATGATTGATGATTGAAGACTGATGATTAATGATTGATGACTGATGATTGATGATTGATGATTAATGATTCTTGATGGATAATTGATGATTGATGATTGATGATTAATTATTGATGATTGGTGATTGATGATTGATGATTGATGATTGATGATTGATGATTGATGATTGATGATTGATGATTGATGATTGATGATAGATGATTGATGATTGATGAAAAATGATTGATGATTGAAATTTTTGATTGATGATTGATGATTGATAATTGATGATTGATAATTTATTATTGATGATTGATAATTGAATAATGATAATTAATGATTGATGGTTGATGAATGAAGATTGACGATTGATAATTGATGATCAATGATATATGATTGATGATTGATGATTGATGATTGGATCTTGATGATTGGTGATTGATGATTGATGATTGATGATTGATGATTGATTATTGATTAATGATGATTGATGATTGATGATTGATGATTGATGATTGATGATTGATGATTGATGATTGATTATTGATGATTGATGATAGATGATTGATAATTGATGATTGAAGACTGATAATTGATGATTGATAATTGCTGATTGATGTTTTATGATTGATTAATGATGATTGGTGATTACGAATTGAATATTGATAATTGATGATTGATGGTTGATGAATGAAGATTGATGATTGATAATTGATGATCAATGATATATGATTGATGACTGATGAGTGAAAATTGATGATTGATGATTGATGAGTGATGATTGATGATTGATGATTCGTGATTGATGATTGATTTGTGATGAATGATGATTGATGATTGATGATTGATTATTGATAATTGGTGATTGATAATTTATGATTGTTAATTGATGATTGATGGTTGATGATTGAAGATTGATGATTGATGATTGATGATTGATGATTGATGATTGATGATTGATGATTGGTGATTGATGATTGATGATTGATGATTGATGATGGATGATAAATAATTGAAGATTGATTATTGATGATTGATGGGTGATGAGTGATGATTGGTGTTTGATGATTGATGATTGATGATTGATGGATGATGATTGACGATTGATGATTGATGATTGATTATTGTTGATTGATGATTGATGATTGATGATTGTAGTCTGATGTTTAATGATTGATGACTAAAGATTGATGATTGATGATGGATAATTGATGATTGATGATAGATTATTGATGATTGGTGATTGATGATTGGTGATTGATGATTGATGATTGATGATTGATGATTGATGATTGATGATTGATATTTGATGTTTGATGATTGATGATTGATGAATGATGATTGATTACTGGTTATTGATTATTGATGATTGATGATTGATGATTGATGATTGATTATTGATTATTGATTATTGATTATTGATGATTGATGATTGATGATTGATGATAAATGATTGATGATTGAAGACTAATGATTGATGATTGATGATTGATTATTGATGATTGGTGATTGATTATTGATGATTGATAATTAATGATTGATGGTTGATGATTGAAGATTGATGATTGATAATTGATGATCC
Source organism: Stratiomys singularior (assembly GCA_954870665.1). Lineage (NCBI taxonomy): Eukaryota > Metazoa > Arthropoda > Insecta > Diptera > Stratiomyidae > Stratiomys > Stratiomys singularior. The sequence goes on from CATOZT010000097.1 coordinate 51,559, forward strand.
ATGATATGTGATTGATGGTTAATGAGTCATGAGTGATGATTGATGTTGGCTTTTGTTAGGGAGTGATGATTGATGGTTAATGATTCGTGATTGATGATTGATGATTGATGAATGATGATTGAGGATTAATGATTGATGAATGATTATTGATGATTGATTATTGGTTATTTATGTTTGATTATTGATGATTTATGATTGATGATTGATGGTTGATGATTGTTGATTGATGATTGATGATGGATGATTGATGATTGACGATTGATGATTGATGGGTGATGATTGATGATTGATGGTTGATGATTGATGATTGATGTTTGATTATTGATGATTGATGATTTATTATTGATGATTGATGATTGATGATTGATGATTGATGATTGATGATTGATGATTGATGATTGATGATTGATGATTGATTATTGATGATTGATGATTGATGATAGATGATTGCAGATAGATGATTGATGATTGAAGACTGATGATTGATGATTGATGATTGATGATTGATTATCGATGATTGGTGATTGATAATTGATGATTGATCATTGATGAATGATGATTGATGATTGATGATTGATGAATGATTATTGATGATTGATGATTGATTACTGATGATTGATGATTGGTTATTGATGACTGATGATTGATGAATGGTGATTAATGATTGATGATTGATGATTGATGACTGATTATTGATGATTGATGATTGATGATTGATGATTGATGATTGATGATTGATGACTGATAAATGATAATTGATGATTGATGATTGATGATTGATGATTGGTGATTGATGATTGATGATTGATGATTGATGATTGATGATTGATGATTGATGATTGATGATTGATGATTGATGATTGATGATTGATTATTGATTATTGATGATTGGTGATTGATAATTGATGATTGATAATTGATGATTGTAGATTGATGATTGATAATTGATGATCAATGATATATGATTTATGATTGATGATTGAGGATGAATGATTGATGATTGATGATTGATGACTGATGGTTGATGATTGATGATTGATGATTAATGATTGATGATTGATGATTCATGTTTGATGATTGATGATTGATGACTGATGATTGATGATGAGTGATTGATGATTGATGATTGATGATTGATGATTGATGGATGATGTTTGATGATTGGTGTTTGATGATTAACGATTGATGATTGATGATTGATTATTGATGATTGATGATTGACGATTGATGATTGATGATTGATGATTGAAAATTGATGATTGATGATTGATGATTGATGATTGATGATTGATGATTGATGATTGATGATTAATGATTGATGATTGATGATTGATGATTGATGATTGATGATTGATGATTGATGATTGATGATCGATGACTGATGTTTAATGATTGAGGATTGATGATTGACGATTGATTATTCATGATTGATGATTAGTTATTGATGATTGATGCTTAATGTTTGATGACTGATGATTAAGGATTGATGATTGATGATTGATGATTGATGATTGATGATTGATGATTGATGATTGATGATAGATGATTGACGATTGATGATTGATGATTGATGATTGATGATTGATTATTGATGACTGATGATTGATGATTGATGATTGATGATTGATGATTGATGATTGATGATTGATGATTGATGATTGATGATTGATGATTGATGATTGATGATTGATGATTGATGATTGATTAGTGATAATTGATGATTGATGATAAATGATTGATGATTGATGATTGATTATTGATTATTGATGATTGATGATTGATGATTGATGATTGATGATTGATGATTGATGATTGATGGTATATGATTGATGATAGATGATTGATGATTGATGATTGATGATTGATGATTGATGATTGATGATCGATGATTGATGTTTGATGATTGATTGTTGATGAGTGATGATTGATGATTGAGGATTGATGATTGATGATTGAAAATTGATGAATGATGAGTGATAATTGATGAGTGATGATTGATGATTGATGATTGATGATGGATAATTGATGATTGATGATTGATGATTGATGATTGAGGATTGATGATTGATGATTGAAAATTGATGAATGATGAGTGATAATTGATGAGTGATGATTGATGATTGATGATTGATGATGGATAATTGATGATTGATGATTGATGATTGATGATTGATGGGTGATGATTGATGATTGGTGTTTGATGATTGATGATTGATGATTGATGATTGCTGATTGATTATTGATTATTGATTATTGATTATTGATTATTGATTATTGATTATTGATTATTGATTATTGATTATTGATTATTGATGATTGATGATTGATGATTGATGATTGATGATTGATGATTGATGATAGATGATTGATGATTGATGATTGATGATTGATGATAGATGATTGATGATTGAGGACTGATGATTGATGATTGTAGATTGATGATTGATTAACGATGATTGGTGATTGATGATTGATGATTGATTAGTGATAATTGATGATTGATGAGTGATGATTGATGATTGATGATCTATGACTGATAATTGATGATTGACGATTGACGATTGATGGTTGATGATTGATGATTGATGATTGATGATTGGCTCTTGATGATTGGTGATTGATGATTGATGATTGATGATTGATTATTGATTATTGATTATTGATGATTGATGATTGATGATTGATGATTGATGATTGGTGATTGATGATTGATGATTGATTATTGATGATTGATGATAGATGATTGATAATTGATGATTGAAGACTGATAATTGATGATTGATAATTGCTGATTGATGTTTTATGATTGATTAATGATGATTGGTGATTACGAATTGAATATTGATAATTGATGATTGATGGTTGATGAATGAAGATTGATGATTGATAATTGATGATCAATTATATATGATTGATGACTGATGAGTGAAAATTGATGATTGATGATTGATGAGTGATGATACATGATTGATGATTCGTGATTGATGATTGATTTTTGATGAATGATGATTGATGATTGATGATTGATGATTGATTATTGATAATTGGTGATTGATAATTTATGATTGTTAATTGATGATTGATGGTTGATGATTGAAGATTGATGATTGATGATTGATGATTGATGATTGATGATTGATGATTGATGATTGGTGATTGATGATTGATGATTGATGATTGATGATTGATGATGGATGATAAATAATTGAAGATTGATTATTGATGATTGATGGGTGATGAGTGATGATTGGTGTTTGATGATTGATGATTGATGATTGATGGATGATGATTGACGATTGATGATTGATGATTGATTATTGTTGATTGATGATTGATGATTGATGATTGTAGTCTGATGTTTAATGATTGATGACTAAAGATTGATGATTGATGATGGATAATTTATGATTGATGATTGATTATTGATGATTGGTGATTGATGATTGGTGATTGATGATTGATGATTGATGATTGATGATTGATGATTGATGATTGATGATTGATGATTGATGATTGATGATTGATGATTGATATCTGATGTTTGATGATTGATGATTGATGAATGATGATTGATTACTGGTTATTGATTATTGATGATTGATGATTGATGATTGATGATTGATTATTGATTATTGATGATTGATGATTGATGATTGATGATAAATGATTGATGATTGAAGACTAATGATTGATGATTGATGATTGATGATTGATGATTGATGATTGATTATTGATGATTGGTGATTGATTATTGATGATTGATAATTAATGATTGATGGTTGATGATTGAAGATTGATGATTGATAATTGATGATCCATGATATGTGATTGATGGTTAATGAGTCATGAGTGATGATTGATGTTGGCTTTTGTTAGGGAGTGATGATTGATGGTTAATGATTCGTGATTGATGATTGATGATTGATGATTGATGATTGATGATTGATGATTGATGATTGATTATTGATGATTGATGATTGATGATTGATGATTGATTATTGATGATTGATGATTGATGATAGATGATTGATGATTGGTTATTGATGACTGATGATTGATGAATGGTGATTAATGATTGATGATTGATGATTGATGACTGCTTATTGATGATGTATGATTGATGATTGATGATTGATGATTGATGGGTGATGATTGATGATTGATGGTTGATGATTGATGATTGATGTTTGATTATTGATGATTGATGATTTATGATTGATGATTGATGATTGATGATTGATGATTGATGATTGATGATTGATGATGGATGATTGATGATTGATGATTGATGGGTGATGATTGATGATTGATGGTTGATGATTGATGATTGATGATTGATGTTTGATTATTGATGATTGATGATTTATGATTGATGATTGATGATTGATGATTGATTATTGGTTATTTATGTTTGATTATTGATGATTTATGATTGATGATTGATGGTTGATGATTGATGATTGATGATTGATGATGGATGATTGATGATTGATGATTGATGATTGATGATTGATGGGTGATGATTGATGATTGATGGTTGATGATTGATGATTGATGTTTGATTATTGATGATTGATGATTTATGATTGATGATTGATGATTGATGATTGATGATTGATGATTGATGATTGATGATTGATGATTGATGATTGATGATTGATGATTGATGATTGATTATTGATGATTGATGATTGATGATAGATGATTGAAGATAGATGATTGATGATTGAAGACTGATGATTGATGATTGATGATTGATTATCGATGATTGGTGATTGATAATTGATGATTGATCATTGATGAATGATGACTGATGATTGATGATTGATGAATGATTATTGATGATTGATGATTGATTACTGATGATTGATGATTGGTTATTGATGACTGATGATTGATGAATGGTGATTAATGATTGATGATTGATGATTGATGACTGATTATTGATGATTGATGATTGATGATTGATGATTGATGATTGATGATTTATAATTGATAATTGTTTATGGTTGATGATTGATGAGTGATGTCTGATGATTGGTGATTGATGAGTGATGGTTGATGATTGGTGATTGATGATGGAATATTGATGAGTGACGATGATTGATTATTGATTTATGATTGATGATTGATGGTTGATGGTTGATAATTGATGATTTATGATTGATGATTGATGATTGATGATTGATGATTTATGATCGATGATTGATGATTGATGATTGATGATTGCTGATTGATGATTGATGATTGATGATTGATGGGTGATGATTGATGATTGATGATTTGTGTTTGATGATTGATGATTGATGAAAGATGATTGACGATTGATGATTGATTATAGATGATTGATGATTGATGATTGATGATTGATGATCGATGATTGATGATTGATAATTCATGATTGATGATTGATGATAGATGATTGATGATTGAAGACTGATGATTGATGATTGATGATTGATGATATATGATTGATGATTGATGATGGATGGTTGAAGACTGATGGTTGATGATTGATGATTGATGATTGATGATTGATGATTCTTGATGGATTATTGATGATTGATTATTACTTATTGATGATTTGTGAGTAATAATTGATGATTGATGATTGATGATTGATGATTGATGATTGATGATTGATGATTAATGCTATATGATTGATGATTGATGAGTGATGAGTAATGATTGATGTTTGATGACTGATGATTGATGATTGATGATTGATGATTGAGAATTGATGATTAGTGATTGATGATTGATGATTGATTATTGATGATTAATGATTGATGATTGATGATCGATGATTGATGATTGAGGATTGATGATTGATGATTGATTATTGATGATTGATTATTGATTACTGATGATTAACGATTGATGATAGATGATTGATGATTGATAATTGATGATCAATGATATATGATTGATGATTGATGATTGATTGATGATGATTGATGATTGGTTATTGATGATTGAAAATTGATGATCAATGATATATTATTGATGATTGATGATTGATGATTGATGATTGATGATTGATGATTGATGATTGATGACTGATAAATGATAATTGATGATTGATGATTGATGATTGATGATTGGTGATTGATGATTGATGATTGATGATTGATGATTGATGATTGATGATTGATGATTGATGATTGATGATTGATTATTGATTATTGATGATTGGTGATTGATAATTGATGATTGATAATTGATGATTGTAGATTGATGATTGATAATTGATGATCAATGATATATGATTAAGGATTGATGATTGAGGATTAATGATTGATGATTGATGATTGATGACTGATGATTGATGATTGATGATTGATGATTAATGATTGATGATTGATGATTCATGTTTGATGATTGATGATTGATGACTGATGATTGATGATGAATGATTGATGATTGATGGATGATGTTTGATGGATGATGTTTGATGATTGGTGTTTGATGATTAACGATTGATGATTGATGATTGATTATTGATGATTGATGATTGACGATTGATGATTGATGATTGATGATTGATGATTGAAGATTGATGATTGATGATTGATGATTGATGATTGATGATTGATGATTGATGATTGATGATTGATGATTGATGATTGATGATTGATGATTGATGATTGATGATTGATGATTGATGATTGATGACTGAATTTTAATGATTGAGGATTGATGATTGACGATTGATTATTCATGATTGATGATTAGTTATTGATGATTGATGCTTGATGTTTGATGACTGATGATTAAGGATTGATGATTGATGATTGATGATTGATGATTGATGATAGATGATTGACGATTGATGATTGATGATTGATGATTGATGATTGATGATTGATGATTGATGACTGATGATTGATGATTGATGATTGATGATTGATGATTGATGATTGATGATTGATGATTGATGATTGATGATTGATGATTGATGATTGATGATTGATGATTGATGATTGATGATTGATGATTGATGATTGATGATTGATGATTGATGATTGATGATTGATGATTGATGATTGATGATTGATGATTAATGATTGATGATTGATGGGTGATGATTGATGATTGATGAGTTGTGTTTGATGATTGATGATTGATGAAAGATGATTGACGATTGATGATTGATGATTGATTATAGATGATTGATGATTGATGATTGATGATTGATGATTGATGATCGATGATTGATGATTGATGATTGATAATTCATGATTGATGATTGATGATTGATGATTGATGATTGAAGACTGATGATTGATGATTGATGATATATGGTTGATGATTGATGATTGATGATTAATGATTGATGACTGATGATTGTTGATTGATGATTGATGATTGATGGGTGATGATTGATGATTGATGATTGGTGTTTGATGATTGATGAGTGATGATTGATGATTGATGATTGATGATTGATGATTGATGATTGATGATTGATGATTGATGATTGATGATTGATGATTAATGATTGATGATTGATGGGTGATGATTGATGATTGATGAGTTGTGTTTGATGATTGATGATTGATGAAAGATGATTGACGATTGATGATTGATGATTGATTATAGATGATTGATGATTGATGATTGATGATTGATGATTGATGATCGATGATTGATGATTGATGATTGATAATTCATGATTGATGATTGATGATTGATGAAAGATGATTGACGATTGATGATTGATGATTGATTATAGATGATTGATGATTGATGATTGATGATTGATGATTGATGATCGATGATTGATTATTGATGATTGATGATTGACGATTGATGATTGATGATTGATGATTGATGATTGAAGATTGATGATTGATGATTGATGATTGATGATTGATGATTGATGATTGATGATTGATGATTGATGATTGATGATTGATGATTGATGATTGATGATTGATGATTAATGATTGATGATTGATGGGTGATGATTGATGATTGATGAGTTGTGTTTGATGATTGATGATTGATGAAAGATGATTGACGATTGATGATTGATGATTGATTATAGATGATTGATGATTGATGATTGATGATTGATGATTGATGATCGATGATTGATGATTGATGATTGATAATTCATGATTGATGATTGATGATTGATGATTGATGATCGATGATTGATGATTGATGATTGATAATTCATGATTGATGATTGATGATTGATGATTAATGATTGATGACTGATGATTGTTGATTGATGATTGATGATTGATGGGTGATGATTGATGATTGATGATTGGTGTTTGATGATTAATGAATGATGATTGACGATTGCTGATTGATGATTGATTATTGATGATTGATGATTGATGATTGATGATTGATGATTGATGATTGATGATTGATGATTGATGATTGATGATTGATAATTGATGATTGATGATAGATGATTGATTATTGATAATTGAGGATTGATGATTGATGATTGATGATTGATGATTGATGATTGATGATTGATTATTGATGATTGATGATTTATGATTGATGGTATATGATTGATGACAGATGATTGATGATTGATGATTGATGATTGATGATCGATGATTGATGATTGATGATTGATGATTGATGAGTGATGATTGATGATTGATGCGTGATGATTGATGATTGGTGTTTGATGATTGATGATTGATGATTGATGATTGCTGATTGATTATTGATTATTGATTATTGAGTATTGATTATTGATGATTGATGATTGATGATTGATGATTGATGATTGATGATTGATGATTGATGATTGATGATTGATGATTGATGATTGATGATTGATGATTGATGATTGATGATTGATGATAGATGATTGATGATTCAAGACTGATGATTGATGATTTTAGATTGATGATTGATTAACGATGATTGGTGATTGATGATTGATGATTGATGAGTGATAATTGATGATTTATGATTGATGATAAATGATTGATGATTGAAGACTGATTATTGATGATTGATAATTGATGATTGATGATTGATGATTGATTATTGATGATTGGTGATTGATTATTGAATATTGAAATTTGATGATTGATGTTGGATGAATGAAGATTAATGATTGATAATTGATGATAAATGATTTATGATTGATGATTGATGAGTGATGAGTGATAATTGATGACAGATGACTGATGATTGATGAGTGATGATTGATGATTGATGATTCGTGATTGATGATTGGTGATTGATGAATGATGATTGATGATTGATGATTATTGATTGAGGATTGATGATTGATGATTGACGATTGATTATTGATGTTTGATGATTAGTTAATGATGATTGATGATTGATGTTTGATGACTGATGATTAAGGATTGATAACTGATGATTGATGATTGATGATTGATGATTGATAATTGATGATTGATGATTGATGATTGATGATTGATGATTGATGATTGATGATTGATGATTGATGATTGATGATTGATGATTGATGATATATGATTGATGATTGATGATTGATGATTGATGATTGATGATTGATGGTTGATGATTGATGATTGATGATTGATGATTGATGATTGATGATTGATGATTGATAATTGATGATTGATGATTGATGATTGATGATTGAAGATTGATGATTGATGATTGATGGATGATGTTTGATGATTGGTGTTTGATGATTAACGATTGATGATTGATGATTGATTATTGATGATTGATGATTGACGATTGATGATTGATGATTGATGATTGAAGATTGATGATTGATGATTGATGATTGATGATTGATGATTGATGATTGATGATTGATGATTGATGATTGATGATTGATGATTGATGATTGATGACTGATGTTTAATGATTGAGGATTGATGATTGACGATTAATTATTCATGATTGATGATTAGTTATTGATGATTGATGCTTGATGTTTGATGACTGATGATTAAGGATTGATGATTGATGATTGATGATTGATGATAGATGATTGACGATTGATGATTGATGATTGATGATTGATGATTGATGATTGATGATTGATGATTGATGATTGATGATTGATGATTGATGATTGATGATTGATGATAGATGATTCATGATTGAAGACTGATGATTGATGATTGATGATTGGTAATCGATGATTGATGATTGATGATTGATGGATGATGATTGATGTTGATGATAAATGATTGATGATTGAAGACTGATGATTGATGATTGATGATTGATTATTGATAGTTGGTGATTGATAATTGATGATTGATAATTGATAATTGATGATTGATGGTTGATGATTGAAGATTGATGATTGATAATTGATGATTGAATACTGATGATTGATGATTGATTATTGATGACTGAGGATTGATGATTGATGATTGATGATAAATGATTGATGATTGAAGACTGGTGATTGATGATTAATGATTGATTATTGATAATTTGTGATTGATAATTGATGATTGATGAGTGATGATTGATGATTGGTAATTGATGATTGATGATTGATTATTGATGATTGATTATTGTTGATTGATGATTGATTATTGATGATTGATGATTGATGAGTGATGATTGATGATTGATGATTGATGACTGATAATTGATGATTGATGATTGATGATGGATGATTGATAATTGATGATTGATGACTGATGATTGATGATTGATGATGGATAATTGATGATTGATGATTGATGATTTAAGATTGATTATTGATTATTGATGGGCGATGATTGATGATTGGTGTTTGATGATTGACGATTGATGGATGACGATTGACGATTGATGATTGATGATTGATTATTGTTGATTGATGATTGATGATTGAAGACTGATGATAAATGATTGATGACTGATGATTGATGATTGATGATTGATGATTGATGATGGATAATTGATGATTGATGATTGATGATTGATTATTGATGATTGGTGATTTATGATTGATGATTGATGATTGATGATTGATGATTGACGTTTGATGATTGATGATTGATGATTGATGATTGATGATAGATGATTGATGATTGATGATAAATGATTGATGATTGAAATTTTTGATTGATGATTGATGATTGATGATTGTTAATTGATGATTGATGATTGATAATTGATTATTGATGATTGGTGATTGATAATAGAATATTGATAATTGATGATTGATGGTTGATGAATGAAGATTGATGATTGATAATTGATGATCAATGATATATGATTGATGATTGATGATTGATTATTGATGATTGGTGATTGATGATGGATTATTGATGATTGATGATTGAAGATTGATTATTGAATATTGATGATAGATGATTGATAATTGATGATTGAAGACTGATAATTGATGATTGATAATTGATGATTGATCTTTTATGATTGATAAATGATGATTGGTGATTACGAATTGAATATTGATAATTGATGATTGATGGTTGATGAATGAAGATTGATGATTGATAATTGATGATCTATGATGTATGATTGATGCTTGATGAGTGATGAGTGATGAGTGATGAGTGATGAGTTATAATTGATGATTGATGATTGTTGATTGATGCGTGATGATTGATGATTGATGATTGATGATTCATGATTGATGATTGATGATTGATGATTGATAATTGAATATTGATAATTGGTGATTGATGGTTGATGAATGAAGATTGATGATTGATAATTGATGATCAATGATATATGATTGATGATTGATGATTGATGATTGATGATTGATGATTGATGACTGATGATTAATGATTGATGACTGATTATTAATGATTGATGACTGATGACTGATGATTGATAATTGATGATTGGTGATTGATGATTGATGATATATGATTGATGATTGATGATTGAAGATTGATTATTGATGATTGATGGGTGATGATTGATGATTGGTGTTTGATGATTGATGATTGATGATTGATGGATGATGATTGACGATTGATGATAGATGATTGATTATTGTTGATTGATGATTGATGATTGATGATTGTTGTCTGATGATTAATGATTGATGACTAATGATTGATGATTGATGATTGATGATGGGTAATTGATGATTGATGATTGATAAATGATTATTGATGATTGGTGATTGATGATTGATGATGAATGATTGATGATTGATGATTGATGACTGATGACTGATGATTGATGATTGATGATTGATGATTGATGATTGATGATTGATGATTGATGAGTGATAATTGATGATTGATGATTGATGATTGATGATTGATGATTGATGATTGATGATTGATGATTGATGATTGATGATTGATGGTAGATGTTTGATGATTGATGATAAATGATTGATGATTGAAGACTAATGATTGATGATTGATAATTGATGTTTGATGATTGATGATTGTTTATCGATGATTGGTGATTGATAATTGATGGTTGATGAATGAAGATTGATGATTGATAATTGATGATCAATGATATATGATTGATGATTGATGATTGATGATGGATAATTGATGATTGATGATTGATTATTGATGATTGGTGATTTATGATTGATGATTGATGATTGCTGATTGATGATTGATGATTGATGATTGATGATTGATGATTGATGATTGACGTTTGATGATTGATCATTGATGATTGATGATTGATGATAGATGATTGATGATTGATGATAAATGATAAATGATTGAAATTTTTGATTGATGATTGATGATTGGTGATTGTTAATTGATGATTGATGATTGATAATTGATTATTGATGATTGGTGATTGATAATTGAATATTGATAATTGATGATTGATGGTTGATGAATGAAGATTGATGATTGATAATTAATGATCAATGATATATGATTGATGATTGATGATTGATTATTGATGATTGGTGATTGATGATTGATGATTGATTATTGATGATTAATGATTGAAGACTGATTATTGAATATTGATGATAGATGATTGATAATTGATGATTGAAGACTGATAATTGATGATTGATAATTGATGATTGATGTTTTATGATTGATAAATGATGATTGGTGATTACGAATTGAATATTGATAATTGATGATTGATGGTTGATGAATGAAGATTGATGATTGATAATTGATGATCAATGATATATGATTGATGCTTGATGAGTGATGAGTGATGAGTGATAATTGATGATTGATGATTGATGAGTGATGATTGATGATTGATGATTCATGATTGATGATTGATGATTGATAATTGAATATTGATAATTGATGATTGATGTTTGATGAATGAAGATTGATGATTGATAATTGATGATCAATGATATATGATTGATGATTGATGATTGATGATTGATGATTGATGATTGATTATTGATGATTGGTTATTGATGATTGATGATTGATGATTGATTATTGATGATTGATGATAGATTATTGATGATTGATGATTGAAGACTGATGATTGATGATTGGTAATTGATGATTGATGTTTTATGATTGATTAATGATGATTGGTGATTACGAATTGAATATTGATAAATGATGATTGATGGATGATGAATGTAGATTGATGATTGAGAACTAATGATCAATGATATATGATTGATGATTGATGAGTGATGAGTGATGAGTGATAATTGATGATTGATGTTTGATGAGTGATGATTGATGATTGATGATTCGTGATTGATGATTGATGATTGATGAATGATGAATGATGATTGATTATTGATGATTGATGATTGATGATTGGTTATTGATGATTAATGATTGATGATTGCTGATTGATGATTGATGACTGATGATTAATGATTGATGACTGATTATTAATGATTGATGACTGATGATTGATGATTGATAATTGATAATTGATGATTGATGATTGATGATTGATGATTGATGATATATGATTGATGATTGATGATTGAAGATTGATGATTGATGATTGATGGGTGATGATTGATGATTGGTGTTTGATGATTGATGATTGATGATTGATGGATGATGATTGACGATTGATGATAGATGATTGATTATTGTTGATTGATGATTGATGATTGATGATTGTTGTCTGATGATTAATGATTGATGACTAATGATTGATGATTGATGATTGATGATGGGTAATTGATGATTGATGATTGATAATTGATTATTGATGATTGGTGATTGATGATTGATGATTAATGATTGATGATTGATGATTGATGATTGATGACTGATGATTGATGAGTGATGATTGATGATTGATGATTGATGATTGATGATTGATGATTGATGATTGATGATTGATGATTGATGATTGATGATTGATGATAGATGTTTGATGATTGATGATAAATGAATGATGATTGAAGACTTATGATTGATGAGTGATAATTGATGATTGATGATTGATGATTGTTTATCGATGATTGGTGATTGATAATTGAGTATTCATAATTGATGGTTGATGAATGAAGATTGATGATTGATAATTGATGATCAATGATATATGATTGATGATTGATGATTGATGTTTGATGATTGATGATTGATTATTGATGATTGGTGATTGATGATTGGTGATTGATGATTGATGATTGATTATTGATGATTGATGATAGATGATTGATGATTGATGATTGAAGAGTGATGATTGATGATTGATAATTGATGATTGATGTTTTATGATTGATTAATGATGATTGAAGATTACGAATTGAATATTGATAATTGATGATTGATGGTTGATGAATGAAGATTGATGATTGATAACTCATGATCAATGATGTATGATTGATGATTGATGAGTGGTGAGTGATGATTGATGATTGATGATTGATGAGTGATGATTGATGATTGATGATTCGTGATTGATGATTGATGAATGATGATTGATGATTGATTATTGATGATTGATGATTGATGATTGGTTATTGATGATTGATGATTGATGATTGATGACTGATGATTAATGATTGATGACTGATTATTGATGATTGATGGCTGATGATTGATGATTGATAATTGATGATTGATGATTGATAGTTCATGATTGATGATTGCTGATTGATGATTGATGATTGTAGATTGATGATTAATAATTGATGACTGATGATTGGTGATTGATGATTGATGATTGATGATTGATGATTGATGATTGATGGATGATGATTGATGATATATGATTGGTGTTTGATGATTGATGATTGATGATTGATGAATGATGATTGACTTTTGATTATTGATTATTGATGATTGATGATTGATGATTAATGATTGATGATTGATGATTGATGATTGATGATTGATGGTTGATGGGTGATGATTGATGATAGATTATTGTTGTTTGATGATTGATGATTGATGAATGATGATTGACGATTGATGATCGATGATTGATTATTGATGATTGATGATTGATGATTGATGATTGATGATTGATGATTGACGATTAATGATTGATTTTATATTATTGTTTATTGATTATTGATAATTGATGATTGATGATTGATATTTGATGATTGATGATAGATGATTAATGATTGAAGACTGATGATTGATGATTGATGATTGACGATTGATGATTGATTATTGATGATTGGTGATTCATAATAGAAGATTGATATTTGATGATTGATGATTGATAATTAATGATTTATGATTGATAATTGATGATCAATGATATATGATTGATGATTGATGATTAATGAGTGATAAGTGATGAGTGATGATTGATGATTGAGGCTTAACGGGTGATGATTGATGATTGGTGATTGATGATAGATGATTGATGATTGATGATTGATGATTGATGATTGATGTTTGATGATTGATAATTGATGATTGATGATTGATGGTTGATGATTGATGATTGATGATTGATGATTGATGATTGATGATTGGTGATTGATGATTGATGATTGATGATTGATGATTGATTATTGATGATTGCTGATTGATGATTGATGATTGTAGATTGATGATTGATAATTGATGACTGATGATTGGTGATTGATGATTGATGATTGATGATTGATGGATGATGATTGATGATTGATGATTGGTGTTTGATGATTGATGATTGATGAATGATTATTGACTTTTGATTATTGATTATTGATGATTGATGATTGATGATTAATGATTGATGATTGATGATTGATGATTTTCGATTGATGAAAGATGATTGATGACTGATGATTGATGATTAATGATTGATGATTGACGATTGATGATTGATTATTGATGGTTGATGATTGATGATTGATGAATGGTTATTGATGATTGATATTTGATGATCAATGATATATGATTGATGATTGATGATTAATGATTGATGATTGATGATTGATGACTGATGATTGATGATTGATGATTGATGATTGATGATTAATGATTGATGATTGATGATTGATGATTGATGATTGATGATTGATGATTGATGATTGATGATTGATGATTGATGATTGCTGATTGATCATTGATGATTGATGATTGATGATTGATGATTGATGATTGATGATTGGTGATTGATGATTGATGATTGATTATTTATTATTGATGATTGGTGATTGATAATTGATGATTGATAATTGATGATTGATGATTGATGATTGATGATTGATGATTGATGATTGATGATTGATGATTGATGATTGATGATTGATGATTGATGATTGATGATTGATGATTGATGATTGATGATTGATGATTGATGATTGATGATTGATGGTTGATGGGTGATGATTGATGATTGATGATTGATGATTGATGATTGATGATTGATGATTGATGTTTGATGATTGATGATTGATGAATGATGATTGACGATTGATGATCGGCGATTGATTATTGATGATTGACGATTGATGATTGATGATTGATGATACATAATTGATGATTGATGATTGATAATTGATGATTGATGATTGATGATTGATGGTAGATGCTTGATGATTGAAGACTGATGATTAATGATTGTTGATTGATGATTGATGATTGATGATTGATGATTGATTGTTGATGATTGGTCATTGATAATTGATGATTGATAATTGATGAATGATAATTGATGATTGTAGATTTATGATTGATAATTGATGATCAATGAAATATGATTGATCATTGATGATTAATGAGTGATGAGTGATGAGTGATGAACGATTATTGTGGATCAATGGGTTGTGATTGATGATTAATGATTGATGATTGATGATAGATTCTTGATGATTGATAAATGATGATTGATGAAAGATGATTGATGATTGATGAATTATTAGTGATGATTGATGACTCGTCATTGAAGATTGATGATTGATGATTGATGATTGATGAATGGTGATTAATTATTGATTATTGATGATTAATGACTGATGATTGATGATTGGAGATTGATGATTGATGATTGATGATTGATGATTTATGATTGATGATTGATGATTGGTGATTGATGATTGATGAGTGATGATTGATTATTGATGATTGATGATTGATGATTGATGATTGATTATTGATGATTGATGAATGATGTCTGATAACTGATGATTTACAATTGATGATTGATCATTGATCATTGATGATTGGAGATGGATGATTAATGTTATATGATTGATGATTGATGAGTGATGCTTGATCATTGATCATTGATGTTTGATGATTGATGATTGATGATCGATGATTGATGATTGATAATTGATGATTGATGATTGATGATTGAAGATTGATGATTGATTATAAATGATTAATGATTGAAGACTGATGATTGAAGATTAATGATTGTTGATTGTTGATTGATGATTGATGATTGATTATTGATGATTGGTGATTGATGATTGATTATTGATGATTGATGATTGATGATTAATGATTGATGATTGAAGACTGATGATTGATAATTGATGATTGACGACTTATGAGTGATTATTGATGATTGGTGATTAATAATTGAATATTGATAATTGATGATTGATGGTTGATGAATGAAGATTGACGATTGATAATTTATTATCAATGATATATGATTGATGATTGATGATCGATGATTGATGATTGATGATTGGTGATTGATGATTGATGATTGATGATTGATGATTGATGATTGATGATTGATGATTGATTATTGATGATTGATGATTGATGATAAATGATTGATCATTGAAGACTGATGATTGATTATTGATGATTGATGATTTATGATTGATTATTGATGATTGGTGATTAATAATTGAATATTGATACTTGATGATTGATGGTTAATGAATGAAGATTAATGATTGATAATTGATGATCAATGATAAATGATTGATGATTGATGAGTGATGAGTGATGAGTGATAATTGATGATTCGTGATTGATGATTGATGATTGATGAATGATGATTGATGATTTATGATTGATGATTGATGATTGATGATTGGTTATTGATGATTGATGGTTGATGATTGATGATTGATAATTGATGATTGATGATTGATGATTGATGATTGATGATATATGATTGAAGATTGTCGATTGATGATTGATGATTGATGATTGATGTTTGATGATTGGTGATTGATGATTGATGATTGATGATTGTTGATTGATATGTGATGATTGATGATTGAAGATTGGTGTTTGATGACTGATGATTGATGATTGATGAATGATGATTGACGATTGACGATTGATGATTGATTATTGATTATTGAGTATTGATTATTGATTATTGATTATTGATTATTGATTATTGATTATTGATTATTGATTATTGATTATTGATTATTGATTATTGATTATTGATTATTGATTATTGATTATTGATTATTGATTATTGATTATTGATTATTGATTATTGATGATTGATGATTGATTATTGATTATTGATTATTGATTATTGATTATTGATTATTGATTATTGATTATTGATTATTGATTATTGATTATTGATTATTGATTTTTGATTATTGATTATTGATTATTGATTATTGATAATTGATTATTGATTATTGTTTATTGATTATTGATTATTGATTATTGATTATTGATTATTGACTATTGATTTTTGATTATTGATTATTGATGATTGATGATTGATGTTCGATGATTGATGATAATTGTTAATGATTGAAGACTGATGATTGATGATTGATGATTGATGATTGATGATTGATTATTGATGATTGGTGATTGATAATTGATGATTGATGATTGATGATTGATAATTATAGATTTATGATTGATAATTGATGATCAATGATATATGATTGATGATTGGTGATTGATGATCGATGATTAATGAGTGATAAGTGATGAGTGATGATTGATGATTGTGGATTAACGGGTGATGATTGATGATTGATGATTGATAATTGATAATTGATGATCAATGATATATGATTGATGATTGATGATTAATGATTGATGATTGATGATTGATGACTGATGATTGAACATTGATGATTGATGATTGATTAATGATGATTGATGATTGATAATTGATGATTGATGATTGATGATTGATGATTGATGATTGATGTTTGATGATTGATGATTGATGATTGCTGATTGCAGATTGATGATTGATGATTGATGATCGGTGAATGGTGATTGATGATTGATGATTGGTTATTGATTATTGATGATTGGTGATTGATAATTGAAGATTGATAATTGATGATTGATGATTGATGATTGTAGATTGATTATTGATAATTGATGATTGATGATTGGTGATTTATGATTGATGTTCGATGGGTGATGATTGATGATTGATGATTGGTGTTTGATGATTGATGATTGATGAATGATGATGGACGATTGATTATTGATTATAGATGTTTGATGATTGATGATTGATGATTGATGATTGATGATTGATTATTGATGATTGATGATTGATGATTGATGATTGATGATTGATGATTGATGATTGATGATTGATGATTGATGACTGATGATTGATGATTGTTGATTGACGATTGATGGTTGATGGGTGAAGATTGATGATTGATGATTGGTGTTTGATGAGTGGAGATTGGTGAATGATGATTGACGATTGATGATCGATAATTGGTGATTGATGATTGATGATTGATAATTGATTATTGATGATTGATGATTGATGATTGATGATAGATGATTGATGATTTAAGACTGATGATTGATGATTGATGATTGATGATTGATGATTGATTATGGATGATTGGTCATTGATAATTGATGATTGATAATTGATGATTATAGAATGATTATTGATAATTGATGATCAATGATATATGATTAATGATTGAACATTAATGAGTGATGTTTGATGAGTGATGATTGATGATTGTGGATCAATGGGTTATGATTGATGATTAATGATTGATGATTGATGAAAGATTCTTGATGATTGATGAATGATGAGTGATAATAGATGATTGATGATTGATGATTGATTAGTGATGATTGATGACTCGTTATTGATGATAGATGATTGATGATTGATGAATGGTGATTAATGATTGATTATTGATGATTGATGACTGATGATTGATGATTGATGATTGATGATTGATGATTGATGATTGAAGATTGATGATTGATGATTGATGATTGATGATTTATGATTGATGATTGATGATTGGTGATTGATGATTGCTGAGTGATGATTGATGATTAATGATTGATGGTTGATGATTGATGACTGATGATTGAACATTGATGGTTGATGATTGATGATTAATGATTGATGATTGATGATTGATGATTGATGATTGATTATTGATGATTGATGATTGGTTATTGATGATTGATGATTGATGATTGATGACTGATGATTAATGATTGATGACTGAAGTTGATGATTGATGATTGATGATTGATGATATATGATTGATGATTGATGATTGATGATTGATGATTGATGTTTGATGATTGATGATTGATGATTGATGATTGATGATTGATGATTGATGATTGATGATTGATGATTGATGATTGATGATTGATGGGTGATGATTGATGATTGATGATTAGTGTTTGATGATTGATGATTGATGAATGATGATTGACGACTGATGATTGATTATTAATTATTGATTATTGATTATTGGTTATTGATTATTGATGATTGATTATTGATTATTGATGATTGATGATTGATGATTGATGATCGATGATTGATGATTGATGATTGATGGTAGATGAGTGATGATTGAAGACTGATGATTGATGATGGATGATTGATTATTGATGATTGGTGATTGATAATTGATGATTGATAATTGATGATTGATGATTTATAATTATAGATTTATGATTGATAATTGATGATCAATGATATATAATTGATGATTGATGATTGATGAGTAATGAGTGATAAGTGATGAGTGATGATTGATGATTGCGGATTAACTGGTGATGATTGATGATTGATGATTGGTGATTGATGATAGATGATTGATGATTGATGATTGATGATTGATGATTGATGATTGTTGATTAATTATTGATGATTAGTGATTGGTTATTGATGATTGATAATTGATGATCAGTGATATATGATTGATTATTGATGATTAATGATTGATGATTGATGATTCATGATTCATGACTGATGATTGATGATTGTTGATTGATGATTGATGATTGATGATTGATGATTGATGATTGATGATAGCTGATTGATGATTAATGATTGATGATTGATGATTGGTGATTGGTGATTGATGATTGATGATTGATGATTGATTATTGATTATTGATTATTGATGATTGGTGATTGATAATTGATGATTGATGATTGATGATTGATGATTGATGATTGATGATTGATGATTGATGATTGGTGATTGATGATTGATGATTGATGATTGATGGTTGATGATTGATTGGTGATGATTGATGATTGATGATTGGTGTTTGATGATTGATGATTGATGATTGATGAATGATGATTGACTTTTGATGATTGATTATTGATTATTGATTATTGATTATAGATGTTTGATGATTGATGATTAATGATTGATGAGTGATGGTTGATGGGTGATGATTGATGACGGATGATTGATAATTGGTGTTTGATGATTGATTATTGATGATTGATGATTGATGATTGATGATTGATGAATGATGATATACGATTGATGATCGATGATTGATTATTGAAAATTGATGATTGATGATTGATGATAGTTGATTGATGATTGATGATTGATAATTGATGATTGATGATTGATGATTGATGATAGTCGATTGATGATTGATGATTGATGATTGATGATTGATGATTGATTATTGATGATTGATGATTGATGATTGATTATTGAAGATTGGTCATTGATAATTGATGATTGATAAATGATGATTGATAATTGATGATTGTAGATTGATGATTGATAATTGATGATCAAAGATATATGATTGATGATTGATGATTAATGAGTCATGTGTGATGAGTGATGATTGATGATTGTGGATCAATGGGTTATGATTGATGATTAATGATTGATGATTGATGATAGATTTTTGAAGATTGATGAATGGTGATTGATGATAAATGATTGATGATTGATGATTTATGATTGATGATTGATGATTGGTGGTTGATGATTGATGGGTGATTATTGATGATTGATGATTGAAGACTGATAATTGATGAGTGATTATTGATGATTGATGATTGATTAGTAATTATTGATGATATGTAATTGATAATTAATGATTGATGATGGATTATTGATGATTGATGATTGATGATTGATGATTGATGATTGATGACGGATGATTGATGACTGATGATTTACAATTGATGATTGATCATTGATCTTTGATGATTCGAGATTGATGATTAATGTTATATGATTGATGATTGATGAGTGATGAGTGATGATTGATGATTGATGATTGATGATTGTTGATTGGTGTTTGATGATTGATGATGGATGATTGATGAATGAAAAATGATGATTGATGATTGATGATTGATGATTGATGATTGATTATTGATGATTGGTGATTGATGATTGATGATTGATGATTGATTATTGATGATTGATGATTGATGATAAATAATTGATGATTGAAGACTGATGATTGATGATTGATAATGGATGATTGATGATTTATGATTGATTATTGATGATTGGCGTTTAATAATTGAATATTGATAATTGATGATTGATTGTTGATGAATGAAGATTGATGATTGATAATTGAGGATCAATGATATATGATTGATGATTGATGATTGATGATTGATTATTGATTATTGATGACTGGTGATTGATGATTGATGATTGATGATTGATGATTGATGATTGATGATTTATGATTGATGATTGATTATTGATGATTGAATATTGATGATAAATGATTGATGATTGAAGACTGATGATTGATGATTGATAATTGATGATTGAATATTTATGATTGATTATTTATGATTGGTGATTAATAATTGAATATTGATAATTGATGATTGATGGTTGATGAATGAAGATTGATGGTTGTTAATTGATGATCAATGATATATGATTGATGATTGATGAGTGATGAGTGATAATTGATGATTGATGATTGAGAATTGATGATTGATGAGTGATGATTGATGATTGATGATTCGTGATGGATGATTGATGATTGATGTTTGATGATTCGTGATTAATGATTGATGATTGATGCACTATGATTGATAATAGATGATTGATTATTGAAGATTGATGATTGGTTATTGATGAGGGATGATTGATGATTGATGATTGATTATTGATGATTGATGATTGGTTATTGATGATTGATGATAAATGATTGATGATTGATGAGTGATGATTAATGATTGATGAATGATGATTGATGATTGATGATTGATGATTGATGATTGATGATTGATGATTGATAATTGATGATAGATGATTGATGATTGATGATATATGATTGATGATTGATGATTGATGATTGCGGTTTGATGATTGATGATTGATGAGTGAAGCGTGATAATTGATGATTGATGATTGATGATTGATGAGGGATGATTGATGATTGATGATTCGTGATGGATGATTGATGATTGATGATAGATGATTGATGATTGATGTTGATGATTGATGATTGATGATTGATAATTAATGATTGATGATAGATGATTGATTATTGATGATTGGTGATCAATAATTGAATATTAATAATTGATGATTGATGGTCGACGAATGAAGATTGATGATTGATAATTGATGATCAATGATATATGATTGATGATTGATGATTGATGATTGATTATTGATGATTGGTGGTTGATAATTGATTATTGATGATTGATGATTGATGATTGATGTTTGATGATTGATGATTGATTAGTGATGATTGATGATTGATGATAAATGATTGATGATTGAAGACTGATGATTGATGATTGATAATTGATGATTGATGATTTATGATTGATTATTGATGATTGGTGATTGATAATTGAATATTGATAATTGATGATTGATGGTTGATGAATGAAGATTGATTGTTGATAATTGATGATCAATGATATATGATTGATGACTGATGAGTGATGAGTGATGAGTGATGAGTGATGAGTGATGAGTGATAATTGATGATTGATGATTGATGATTGATGAGTGATGATTGATGATTGATGATTCGTGATTGATGATTGATGATTGATGATTGATGAATGATGATTGATGATTGATGATTGATGATTGATGATTGATGATTGATGATTGATGATTGATGATTGATGGTTGATGATTGATGATTGATTATTGATGATTGATGATTGGTTATTGATGATTGATGATAAATGATTGATGATTGATGAGTGATGATTAATGATTGATGAATGATGATTGATGATTGATGATTGATGATTGATGATTGATGATTGATAATTGATGATAGATGATTGATGATTGATGATATATGATTGATGATTGATGATTGATGATTGATGATTGCGGTTTGATGATTGATGATTGATGAGTGAAGCGTGATAATTGATGATTGATGATTGATGATTGATGAGGGATGATTGATGATTGATGATTCGTGATGGATGATTGATGATTGATGATAGATGAATGATGATTGATGATTAATTATTGATTATTGATGATTGGTTATTGATGATTGATGATTGATTATTGATGATTGATGTTTGATGATTGATGATTGATAATTGATAATTGATAATTGATAATTGATGATTGATGATTGATGATATATGATTAATGATTGATGATTGATGATAATGATTGATGATATATGATTGATGATTGATGTTTGATGATTGATGATTGATGATTGATGATTGATGATTGATGATTGATGATTGATGATTGATGATTGATGATTGATGATTGATAATTGATGACTGGTGTTTGATGATTGATGATTGAGTATTGATGATTGGTGATTGATAATTGATGATTGATAATTGATGATTGATGATTGATAATTATAGATTTATGATTGATAATTGATGATCAATGATATATGATTGATGATTGATGAGTGATGAGTGATAATTGATGATTGATGATTGATGATTGATGAGTGATTATTGATGTTTGATGATTCGTGATTAATGATTGATGATTGATGCATTATGATTGATGATTGATTATTGATGATTGATGATTGGTTATTGATGATTGATGATTGATGATTGCTGACTGATGATTAATGATTGATGACTGATGATTGATGATTGATGATTGATGATTGATAATTGATGATTGATGATAGATGATTGATTATTGATGATTGGTGATTAATAATTGAATATTGATAATTGATGATTGATGGTCGATGAATGAAGATTGATGATTGATAATTTATAATCAATGATATATGATTGATGATTGATAATTGATGATTGATGATTGATTATTGATGATTGGTGATTGATGATTGATTATTGATGATTGATGATTGATGATTGATGTTTGATGATTGATGATTGATTAGTGATGATTGATGATTGATGATAAATGATTGATGATTGAAGACTGATGACTGATGGTTGATAATTGATGATTGATGATTTATGATTGATTATTGATGATTGGTGATTGATGGGTGATGATTGATGATTGGTGTTTGATGATTGATGATTGTTGATTGATGATTGATGAATGATGATTGACGATTGATGATTGATTATTGATGATTGATTATTGATTATTGATGTTTGATGATTGATGATTGATGATTGATGATTGATGATTGATGATTGATGATTGATGATTGATGATTGATGATTGATGATTGATGATTGATGATTGATGATTGATAGTTGATGGGTGATGATTGATGATTGATGATTGATGATTGGTATTTGATGATTGATGATTGATGAATGATTATTGACGATTGATGATCAATGATTGATTATTGATGATTGATGATTGATGATTGATGTTTGATGATTGATGATTGATAATTTATGATTGATGATTTATGATTGATGATTGATGATAGATGATTGATGATTGAAGACTGATGATTGATGATTGATGATTGATGATTGATGATTGATGATTGATATTTGATTATTGATGATTGGTTATTGATAATTGATGATTGATAATTGATGACTGATAATTGATGATATTAGATTGATGATTGATAATTGATGATCAATGATATATGATTGATGATTGATGATTAATGAGTGATGAGTAATGAGTGATGAGTGGTGATTCTGGATCAATGGGTTGTGATTGATGATTAATGATTGATGATTGATGATAGATTCTTGATGGTTGATGAAAAATGATTGATGATAGATTATTGATAATTGATGATTGATTAGTGATGATTGATGACTCGTCATTGATGATTTATTATTGATGATTGATGAATGGTGATTAATGATTGATTATTGTTGATTGATGACTGATGATTGATGATTGATGATTGGTGATTGATGATTGAAGATTGATGATTGATGATTGATGATTGATGATTGATGATTTATGATTGATGATTGATGATTGGTGATTGATGATTGATGAGTGATGATTGATGATTGATGATTGATGATTAAAGACTGATGAATGATGAGTGATGATTGATGATTGATGATTGATTAGAATCTTTTGATGATATGTGATTGATAATTGATGATTGATTATTGATGATTGATGATTGATGATTGATGACGGATGATTGATGACTGATGATTTACAATTGATGATTGATCATTGATCTTTGATGATTGGAGATTGATGATTAATGTTATATGATTGATGATTGATGAGTGATGAGTTATGATTGATGATTGAAGATTGATGATTGATGATTGATGATTGATGATTGATGATTGTTGATTGGTGTTTAATGATTGATGATGGATGATTGATGAATGAAAAATGATGATTGATGATTGATGATTAATTATTGATGATTGATGATTGATCATTGATGATTGATGATTGATGGTTGATGATTGATGATTGATGATTGATGATTGATGATTGATGATTGATGATTGATGATTGATTATAAATGATTGATGATTGAAGACTGATGATATATGGTTGATGGGTGATGATTGATGATTGATGATTGATGATTGGTATTTGATGATTGATGATTGATGAATGATTATTGACGATTGATGATCAATGATTGATTATTGATGATTGATGATTAATTATTGATGATTGATGATTGATCATTGATGATTGATTGTTGATGATTGAAGATTGATGATTGATAATTGATGATCAATGATATATGATTGATGATTGATAATTGATGATTGATGAGTGCTAAGTGATGGGTGATGGTTGATGATTGATGATTGATGAGTGGTGACTGATGATTGATGATTTATGATTGATAATTGATGATTGATTGTCGATGATTGAAGATTTATGATTGATAATTGATGATCAATGATATATGATTGATGATTGATCATTGATAAGTGATTAGTGATGAGTGATGGTTGATGATTGATGATTGATGAGTGATGATTGATGATTGATGATTGCAGAATGATGATTAATGATTGATGATTGATGATTGATTTTTGATTATTGATGATTGATTATTGGTTATTGATTATTGATGATTGATGATTGGTGATTGAGGATTGATGAGTGATGATTGATGATTGATTAGAATCTTTTGATGATATGTGATTAATAATTGATGATTGATTATTGATGACTGATGATTGATGATTGATGATTGATGATTGATGATTGATGATTGATGATTGATGATTGATGACGGATGATTGATGACTGATGATTTACAATTGATGATTGATCATTGATCATTGATGACTGGAGATTGATGATTAATGTTATATGATTGATGATTGATGGGTGATGAATGATGATTGATGATTGATGATTGATGATTGATGATTGATTATAAATGATTGATGATTGAAGACTGATGATTGAAGATTGATGATTGATGATTGTTGATTGTTGATTGATGATTGATGATTGATTATTGATGATTGGTGATTGATGATTGATGAGTGATGATTGATGATTGATTATTGATGATTGATGATTGATGATTGATGATTGATGATTGATGATTGATGATTGATGATTGATGACGGATGATTGATGACTGATGATTTACAATTGATGATTGATCATTGATCATTGATGCCTGGAGATTGATGATCAATGTTATATGATTGCTGATTGATGAGTGATGAGTGATGATTAATGTTTGATGATTAATGATTGTTGATTGATGATTAATCATTGTATATCGGTGTTTGATGATTGATGATGGATGATTGATGAATGAAAAATGATGATTGATGATTGATGATTAATTATTGATGATTGATGATTGATGATTGATGATTGATCATTGATGATTGATGATTGATGATTGATGATTGATGATTGATTATAAATGATTGATGATTGAAGACTGATGATTGAAGATTGATGATTGATGATTGTTGATTGTTGATTGATGATTGATGATTGATTATTGATGATTGGTGATTGATGATTGATGAGTGATGATTGATGATTTATAATTGATGATTAATGGTTGATGATTGAAGATTGATGATTGATAATTGATGAACGATGAATGATGATTGATGATTGATG
Source organism: Stratiomys singularior (assembly GCA_954870665.1). Taxonomy (NCBI): domain Eukaryota; kingdom Metazoa; phylum Arthropoda; class Insecta; order Diptera; family Stratiomyidae; genus Stratiomys; species Stratiomys singularior. The sequence goes on from CATOZT010000097.1 coordinate 80,570, forward strand.
ATTAATAATTGATGATTGATTGTTGATGATTGAGGATTGATGATTGATAATTGATGATCAATGATATATGATTGATGATTGATGATTGATAATGGATGAGTGATGAGTGATGAGTGATGGTTGATGATTGATGATTGATGAGTGATGACTGATGATTGATGATTTATGATTGATAATTGATGATTGATGGTTGATGATTGAAGATTGATGATTGATAATTGATGATCAATGATATATGATTGATGATTGATAATTGATGAGTGATGAGTGATGGTTGATGATTAATGATTGATGAGTGATGATTGATGATTGATGATGGTCGATTGATGATTGATGATTAATGATCGATGAATGATGATTAATGATTGATGATTGATTATTGATGATTGATTATTGGTTATTGATTATTGATGATTGATGATTGATGATTGATGACTGATGATTGATGATTGATGATTGATGATTGATGAATGATGATTGATGATTGATGATTGATGATTGATGATTGATGATTGATGATTGATGATTGATGATTGATGATTGATGATTGATGATTGATGATTGATGATTGATGATTGATGATTGATGATTGATGATTGAAGGTTGATGATTGATGATTGATGATTGATGATTGATGATTGATGATTGATGATTGATGATTGATGATTGATGATTGATGATTGATGATTGATTATTGATGATTGATGATTGATGATTGATGATTGATGATTGATGATTGATGATTGATGATTGATGATTGATGATTGATGACTGATGATTGATGATTGATGATTGCTGATTGCTGATTGATGATTGATGAATGATGAGTGATGATTGATGATTGATGATTGATTATTGATGATTGATGATTGGTTATTGATGATTGATGATTGATGACTGATGATTGACGATTGATGATTGATTATTGATTATTGATGATTGGTGATTGATTATTGATTTTCGATGATTGATGATTCATGATTGAGGATTGATGATTGTTGATTGATTATTGATGATTGATGATTGATGAATGATGAGTGATGATTGATGATTGATGATTGATTATTGATGATTGATGATTGATTTGTGATGAATGATGACTCGTCATTGATGATTGATTATTGATGATTGATTATTGATTATTGATGACTGGTGATTGATAATTGATGAGTGATGATTTATGATTGGTGATTCATGATTGATGATTGATGATTGATGGGTGATGATTGATGTTAGATGAGTGGTGTTTGATGATTGATGATTGATGATTGATGAATGATGATTGACGATTGATGATTGATTATTGATTACTGATGATTGATGATTGATTATTGATTATTGATGATTGATGATTGATGATTAAGGATTGATGATTGTTGATTGATGATTGATGATTGATGATTGATGATTGATGAATGATGAGTGATGATTGATGATTGATGATTGATGATTGATTATTGATTATTGATGAGTGATGATTGGTTATTGATGATTGATGATTGCTGATTGATGAGTGATGATTAGTGATTGATTACTGATTATTGATGATTGATGATTGATGATTGATGGTTGATGATTGATGATTGATAATTGAAGATTGTTGATTGATGATTGATGCTTGATGATTGATGAATGATGAGTGATGATTGATGATTTATGATTGATTATTGATGATTGATGATTGGTTATTGATGATTGATGATTGATGATTGATGACTGATGACTGATGATTAATGATTGATGACTGATGATTGATGATTGATAATTGATGATTGATGATTGATTATTGATGATTGGTGATTATTAATTGAATATTGATAATTGATGATTGATGGTCGATGAATGAAGATTGATGATTGATAATTGATGATCAATGATATATGATTGATGATTGATGATTGATGATTGATGACTGATTATTGATGATTGGTGATTCATGATTGATTATTGATGATTGATGATTGATGATTGATTAGTGATGATTGATGATTGATGATAAATGATTGATGATTGAAGACTGATGATTGATGATTGATAATTGATGATTGATGATTTATGATTGACTATTGATGATTGGTGATTAATAATTGAATATTGATAATTGATGATTGATGGTTGATGAATGAAGATTGATGATTGATAATTGATGATCAATGATATATGATTGATGATTGATGAGTGATGAGTGATAATTAATGAATGATGATAGATGATTGATGAATGATGATTGATGATAGATGATTGATTATTGATGATTGATGATTGTAGATTGATGGTAGATGATTTATGATTGATGATTGATGACTGATAAGTAATGATTGCTTACTTTTGATTGATGATTGATGATTGATTATTGATGATTGATGATTGATAATATATGGTTGATGATTGATGATTGATGATTGATGATTGTTGATTGATGATTGATGATTGATGTTTGATGATTGAGGATTGATGATTGATAATCGATGATTGATGATTGATGATTGATGGGTGATGATTGATGATTGATTATTGGTGTTTGATGATTGATGATTGATAATAGATGAATGATGATTGACGACTGATGATTGATTATGGATCATTGACGTTTGATGATTGATGATTGATGATTGATGATTGATGATTGATGATTGATGTTTGATGATTGATGATAGGTGATTGATGATTAAAGACTGATGATTGATGATTGAAGATTGATGATTGAGTATTGATGATTGGTGATTGATAATTGATGATTGATGATTGATAATTAATGATTTATGATTGATAATTGATGGTCAATGATATATGAGTGATGATTGATGATTGATGATTAATGAGTGATAAGTGATGAGTGATGATTCATGATTGTGGATTAACGGGTGATGATTGATGATTGATGATTGATGATTGGTGTTTGATGATAAATGATTGATGATTGAAGACTGCTGATTGATGATTGATAATTGATGATTGATGATTGATCATTGATCATTGATGATTGGTGATTGATAATTGATGATTGATAGTTGATAATTAATGGTTGATGATTGATGTTTGATGATAAATGATTGTTTAGTGATGATTGATTATTGGTTATTGATGATTGATGATTGATGACTGATGATTAATGATTGATGACTAATATTGATTGATGATTGGTGTTTGATGATTGATGATTGATTATTGATGAATGATGATTGACGATTGATGATTGATTTTTGATTATTGATTATTGATTATTGATTATTGATTATTGATGATTGATGATTGATGATTGATGATTCATGATTCATGATTGATGATTGATGATTGATGATTGATGATTGATGATTGATGATAGATAATTGATGATTGATGATTGGTTATTGATGATTGATGATAGATGATCGATGATAGAAGACTGATGATTCATGATTGAAGAATGATGATTGATGATTGATGATTGATTATTGATGATTGGTGATTGATAATTGATGATTGATAAGTGATGATTGATGATTGATAATTTTAGATTTATGATTGATAATTGATGATCGATGATATATGATTGATGATTGATGACTGGTGATTGATGAGTGATGATTGATGATTGATGATTGATGATTGATGATTGATGATTGATGATTGATGATTTATGATTGATAATTGATGATTAATGATATATAATTGATGATTGATGATTGATGATTGATGATTGCTGATTGATGATTGATGATTGATAATTGTTTATTGGCGATTGATGGTTGATGATTGATTATTGATTATTGATAATTGGTGATTGATAATTGATGATTGATAATTGATGATTGAATATTGATGATTGATGATTGTAGATTGATGATTGATAATTGATGATTGATGCTTGGTGATTGATGATTGATGATTTATGATTAATGATTGATGGGTGATGATTGATGATTGATGATTGATGTATGATGATTGATGATTGATGATTGATGAATGATGATTGACGACTGATGATTGATTATTGACTATTGATAATTGATTATTGATTATAGATGTTTGATGATTGAAGATCGATGATTGATTATTGATGATTGATGATTGATTATTGATGATTGATGATTAGTTATTGATGATTGATGATTGATGATTGATGATTGATGATTGATGGTTGAAGATTGATGATTGATGATTGATGATTGATGATTGATGAGAGATGGTTGATGATTGATGAGTGATAGTTGATGATTGATGATATTTGATTTATTATTGATGATTGATGAATGATGATTAATGATTGATGATTGATGATTGATGATTGATTATTGATGATTGATTATTGGTTATTGATTATTGATGATTGATGATTAATGATTGATGATTGATAATTGATGATTGATGATTGATGATTGATTATTGATTATTGATTATTGATTATTGGTTATTGATTATTGATGATTGATGATTGATGATTGATGTTTGATGATTGATGATAGATGATTGATGAATGAAGACTGATGATTGATGATTGATGTTTGATGATTGATGATTGATCATTGATGATTGGTGATTGATAATTGATGATTGATAATTGATGATTGATGATTTATAATTATAGATTTATGATTGATAATTTATGATCAATGATATATAATTGATGATTGATGATTAATGAGTGATAAGTGATGAGTGATGAGTGATGATTGTGGATTAATGGGTGATGATTTATGATTGATGATTGGTGATTGATGATATATGATTGATGATTGATGATTGATGATTGATGATCAATGATATATGATTGATGATTGATGATTCATGATTGATGATTGATTATTGATGACTGATGATTGATTATTGTTGATTGATGAGTGATGATTGATGATTGACGATTGATGATTGCTGATTGATGATTGATGATTGGTGATTGGTGATTGATGATTGATTATTGATTATTGATAATTGATGATTAGTGATTGATAATTGATGATTGATACTTGATGATTGATGATTGATGATTGATGATTGTAGATTAATGATTGATAATTGATGATTAATGACTGGTGATTGATGACTGATGATTGATGGTTGATGATTGATGGATGATGATTGATGATTGATGATTGGTTTTTGATGATTGATGATTGATGATCGATGAATGATGATTGACGATTGATGATTGATCATTGGTTATTGATTATTGATTATAGATGTTTGATGATTGATGATTGATGATTGATGATTGATGATTGATGATTGATGATTGATGATTGATGATTGATGATTGATGATTGATGATGGATGATTGATGATTGATGATTGATGATTGATGATTGATGATTGATGGGTATTGGGTGATGATTGATGACTGATGATTGATGATTGGTGTTTGATGATTGATGATTGATTAGTGATGATTGATGATTGATGATAAATGATTGATGATTGAAGACTGATGATTGATGATTGATAATTGATGATTGATGATTTATGATTGACTATTGATGATTGGTGATTAATAATTGAATATTGATAATTGATGATTGATGGTTGATGAATGAAGATTGATGATTGATAATTGATGATCAATGATATATGATTGATGATTGATGAGTGATGAGTGATAATTAATGATTGATGATTGATGATTGATGAATGATGATTGATGATAGATGATTGATTATTGATGATTGATGATTGTAGATTGATGGTAGATGATTGATGATTGATGATTGATGACTGATAAGTAATGATTGATGACTGATGATTGATGGTTGATGATTGATGGGTGATGATTGATGATTGGTTTTTGATGATTGATGATTGATGATCGATGAATGATGATTGACGATTGATGATTGATCATTGGTTATTGATTATTGATTATAGATGTTTGATGATTGATGATTGATGATTGATGATTGATGATTGATGATGGATGATTGATGATTGATGATTCATGATTGATGATTGATGATTGATGGGTATTGGGTGATGATTGATGACTGATGATTGATGATTGGTGTTTGATGATTGATGATTGATTAGTGATGATTGATGATTGATGATAAATGATTGATGATTGAAGACTGATGATTGATGATTGATAATTGATGATTGATGATTTATGATTGACTATTGATGATTGGTGATTAATAATTGAATATTGATAATTGATGATTGATGGTTGATGAATGAAGATTGATGATTGATAATTGATGATCAATGATATATGATTGATGATTGATGATTGATGAGTGATGAGTGATAATTAATGATTGATGATTGATGATTGATGATTGATGATTGATGATTGATGTTTGATGATTGAGGATTGATGATTGATAATTGATGATTGATGATTGATGATTGATGATTGATGACTGATGATTGATGATTGATGGGTGATGATTGATGATTGATTATTGGTCTTTGATGATTGATGATTGATAATAGATGAATGATGATTGACGACTGATGATTGATTATGGATCATTGACGTTTGATGATTGATGATTGATGATTGATGTTTGATGATTGATGATAGGTGATTGATGATTGAAGACTGATGATTGATGATTGAAGATTGATGATTGAGTATTGATGATTGGTGATTGATAATTGATGATTGATGATTGATAATTAATGATTTATGATTGATAATTGATGGTAAATGATATATGAGTGATGATTGATGATTGATGATTAATGAGTGATAAGTGATGAGTGATGATTCATGATTGTGGATTAACGGGTGATGATTGATGATTGATGATTGATGATTGATGATTGATGATTGATGATTGATGATTGATGTTTGATGATAAATGATTGATGATTGTAGACTGCTGATTGATGATTGATAATTGATGATTGATGATTGATCATTGATCATTGATGATTGGTGATTGATAATTGATGATTGATAGTTGATAATTATTGGTTGATGAATGATGATTGATGATAAATGATTGATTAGTGATGATTGATTATTGATGATTGATGATTGATGATTGATGACTGATGATTAATGATTGATGACTAATATTGATTGGTGATTGGTTTTTGAAGATTGATGATTGATTATTGATGAATGATGATTGACGATTGATGATTGATTTTTGATTATTGATTATTGATTATTGAATATTGATGATTGAAGATTGATGATTCATGATTGATGATTGATGATTGATAATTGATGATTGATGATTGATGATTGATGATTGATGATAGATAATTGATGATTGATGATTGGTTATTGATGATTGATGATAGATGATCGATGATAGAAAACTGATGATTGATGATTGAAGACTGATGATTGATGATTGATAATTATAGATTTATGATTGATAATTGATGATCGATGATATATGATTGATGATTGATGATTGATGATTGATGATTAATGACTGATAAGTGATGAGTGATGATTGAGGATTGTGGATTAACGGGTGATGATTGATGATTGATGATTGGTGATTGATGACAGATGATTGATGATTGATGATTGGTGATTGATGATCGATGATTGATGATTGATTATTGATTATTGATGATTGGTTATTGATTATTGATAATTGATGATTGATGATTTATGATTGATTATTGATGATTGGTGATTGATGATTGATGACTGGTGATTGATGATTGATGATTGATGATTGATGATTGATGATTGATGATTGATGATTGATGATTTATGATTGATAATTGATGATCAATGATATATAATTGATGATTGATGATTGATGATTGATGATTGCTGATTGATGATTGATGATTGATAATTGTTTATTGGCGATTGATGGTTGATGATTGATTATTGATTATTGATAATTGGTGATTGATAATTGATGATTGATAATTGATGATTGATTATTTATGATTGATGATTGTAGATTGATGATTGATAATTGATGATTGATGCTTGGTGATTGATGATTGATGATTTATGATTAATGATTGATGGGTGATGATTGATGTTTGATGATTGATGATTGATGATTGATGAATGATGATTGACGACTGATGATTGATTATTGATTATTGATTATTGATTATTGATTATAGATGTTTGATGATTGAAGATTGATGATTGATTATTGATGATTGATGATTGATTATTGATGATTGATGATTAGTTATTGATAATTGATGATTGATGATTGATGATTGATGATTGATTATTGATGACTGATGATTGATTATTGTTGATTGATGAGTGATGATTGATGATTGATGATTGCTGATTGCTGATTGATGATTGATGATTGATGATTGATGATTGGTGATTGGTGATTGGTGATTGATGATTGATTATTGATTATTGATTATTGATGATTAGTGATTGATAATTGATGATTGATACTTGATGATTGATGATTGATGATTGATGATTGTAGATTGATGATTGATAATTGATGATTAATGATTGGTGATTGATGATTGATGATTGATGGTTGATGATTGATGGGTGATGATTGATGATTGAAGATTGGTGTTTGATGATTGATGATTGATGATCGATGAATGATGATTGACGATTGATGATTGATTATTGGTTATTGATTATTGATTATAGATGTTTGATGATTGATGATTGATGATTGATGATTGATGATTGATGATTGATGATGGATGATTGATGATTGATGATTGATGGGTATTGGGTGATGATTGATGACTGATGATTGATGATTGGTGTTTGATCATTGATGATTGATGATTGATGACTTATGAATGATGATATACGATTAATGATTGATGATTGATTATTAATGATTGATGATTGATGATAGATGATTGATGATTGATGATTGATAATTGATGATTTAAAATTGATGATTGATGATAGATGATTGATTATTGAACACTGATGATTGATGATTGATGATTGATGATTGATGATTGATGATTGATGATTGATGATTGATTATTGATGATTGGTCATTGATAATTGATGATTGATAAATGATGATTGATAATTGATGATTGTAGATTGATGATTGATAATTGATGATCAATGATATATGATTGATGATTAATGATTAATGAGTCATGTGTGATTAGTGATGATTGATGATTGTGGATCAATGGGTTATGATTGATGATTAATGATTGATGATTGATGATGGATTCTTGTTGATTGAAGAATGATGATTGATGATAGATGATTGATGATTGACGAGTGATTAGTGATGAGTGATGACTCGTAAATGATTATTGATTATTGACGATTGATGATTGATTAGTAATTATTGATGATATGTGATTGATAATTGATGATTGATTATAGATGATTGATGATTGATGATTGATGACTGATGACTGATGACTGATGATTTACAATTGATGATTGATCATTGATCATTGATTATTCGAGATTGATGATTCATGTTATATGATTGATGATTGATGAGTGATGAGTGATGATTGATGATTGATGATTGTTGATTGGTGTTTGATGATTGATGATGGATGATTGATGAATGAAAAATGATGATTGATGATTGATGATTGATTATTGATGATTGGTGATTGATGATTGATGATTGATTATTGATGATTGATGATAACTAATTGATGATTGAAGACTGATGATTGATGATTGATAATTGATGATTGATGATTTATGATTGATTTTTGATGATTGGTGTTTAATAATTGAATAATGATAATTGATGATTGATGTTTGATGCATGAAGATTGATGATTGATAATTGATGATCGATGATATATGATTGATGATTGATGATTGATGATTGATTATTGATGATTGGTAATTGATGATTGATGATTGATGATTGATGATTGATGATTGATGATTGATGATTGATGACTGATGATTGATTATTGATGATTGAAGATTGATGATAAATGATTGATGATTGAAGACTGATGATTGATGATTGATAATTGATGATTGATGATTTATGATTGATTATTGATGATTGGTGATTAATAATTGGATATTGATAATTGATGATTGATGGTGTATGAATGAAGATTGATGATTGATAATTGATGATCAATGATATATGATTGATTATTGATGATTGATGAGTGATGAGTGATAATTGATGATTGATGATTGATGAGTGATGATTGATGATTGATGATTCGTGATTTATGATTTATGATTGATGATTGATGATTGATGAATGATGATTGATGATTGATGACTGATTATTGATGATTGATGATTGGTGATTGATGATTGATGATTGATGATTGATGACTGATGATTAATGATTGATGACTGATGATTGATGATTGATGATTGACGATTGATAATTGATGATTGATGATTGATGATATATGATTGATGATTGATGATTGATGATTGATGATTGATGGATGATGATTGATGATTGATATTTGATGATTGATGATTGATGATTGATGATTGATGGGTGATGATTGATGATTTATGATTGGTGTTTGAAGATTGATGATTGATGAATGATGATTGACGATTGATGATTGATTATTGATTATTGACGTTTAATGATTGATGATTGATGATTGATGTTTGATGTTTGATGATTGATGATAGATGATTGATGATTGAAGACTGATGATTGATGATTGATGATTGATGATTGAGTATTGATGATTGGTGACTGACAATTGATGATTGGTAATTGATGATTGATGATTGATAATTATAGATTTATGATTGATAATTGATGATCAATGATATATGATTGATGACTGATGAGTGATAATTGATGATTGATGATTGATGATTGATGAGTGATGATTGATGATTGATGATTCGTGATTAATGATTGATGATTGAAGAATTATGATTGATGATTGATGATTGATTATTGATGATTGATGATTGGTTATTGATGATTGATGATTGATGATTGATGATTGCTGACTGATAATTAATGATTGATGACTGATGATTGATGATTGATGATTGATGATTGATGATTGATGATTGATGATTGATGATTGATAATTGTTGATTGATGATAGATGATTGATTATTGATGATTGATGATTAATAATTGAATATTGATAATTGATGATTGATGGTCGATGAATGAAGATTGATGATTGATAATTGATGATCAATGATATATGATTGATGATTGATGATTGATTATTGATGATGGGTGATTGATGATTGATTATTAATGATTGATGATTGATGATTGATGATTGATGATTGATGTTTGATGATTGATGATTGATGATTGATGATAAATGATTGATAATTGATGATTGATGATTGATGATTGATTATTGATGATTGTTGATTGGTTATTGATGATTGATAATTGGTGATCAATGATGTATGATTAATGATCGATGATTAATGATTGATGATTGATGATTGATGACTGATGATTGATGATTGATGAATGATGAGTGATGAATGATGATTGATAATTGATGATTGATGATTGATGATTGATGAATGATGATTGATGATTGATGATTGATGATTGCTGATTGATGATTGATGATTTATGATTGGGTATTGATGATTGATGATTGATTATTGATTATTGATGATTGGTGATTGATAATTGATGATTGATGATTTATGATCGGTGATTGATGATTGATGATTGATGGGTGATGATTGATGATTGATGATTGGTGTTTGATGATTGATGATTGATTATTGATGAATAATGATTGACGATTGATGATTGATTATTGATTATTGATGAATGATGATTGATTATTGATTATTGATGTTTGATGATTGATGATTGATTAGTGATGATTGATGCTTGATGATAAATGATTGATAATTGATGATTGATGATTGATGATTGATTATTGATGATTGTTGATTGGTTATTGATGATTGATAATTGGTGATCAATGATGTATGATTAAAGATCGATGATTAATGATTGATGATTGATGATTGATGACTGATGATTGATGATTGATGAATGATGATTGATGATTAATGATTGATGATTGATGATTGATGAATGATGATTGATGATTGGTGATTGATGATTGCTGATTGATGATTGATGATTTATGATTGGGTATTGATGATTGATGATTGATTATTGATTATTGATGATTGGTGATTGATAATTGATGATTGATGTTTTATGATCGGTGATTGATGATTGATGATTGATGATTGATGATTGATGATTGATGATTGATGATTGATGATTGATGATTGATGATTGATGATTGATGATTGATGATTGACGATTGATGATTGATGATTGATGATTGATGATTGATGATTGATGATTGATGATTGACGATTGATGATTGATGATTGATGATTGATGATTGATGATTGATGATTGATGATTGATGATTGATGATTGATGATTGATGGTTGATGGGTGATGATTGATGATTGATGATTGGTATTTGATGATTGATGATTGATGATTGATGAATGATTATTGACGATTGATGATCGATGATTGATTATTGATGATTGATGATTGATTATTGATAATTGATAATTGATGATTGATGATTGATGATTGATGATTGATAATTGATGATTGGTCATTGATAATTGATGATTGATAATTTATGATTGATAATTGATGATTGTAAATTGATGATTGATAATTGATGATCAATGATATATGATTGATGATTGATGATTAATGAGTGATAAGTGATGAGTGATGAGTGATGATTCTGGATCAATGGGTTGTGATTGATGATTAATGATTGATGATTAATGATAGATTCTTGATGATTGATGAATGATGATTGATGATAGATTATTGATAATTGATGATTGATTAGTGATGATTGATGACTCGTCATTGATGATTGATTATTGATGATTGATGAAAGGTGATTTATGATTGATTATTGATGATTGGTAATTGACGATTGATGATTGATGATTGATGATTGATGATTGATGATTGATGACTGATGATTGATTATTGATGATTGAAGATTGATGATAACTAATTGATGATTGAAGACTGATGATTGATGATTGATAACTGATGATCGATGATTTATGATTGATTATTGATGATTGGTGTTTAATAATTGAATAATGATAATTGATGACTGATGTTTGATGCATGAAGATTGATGATTGATAATTGATGATCGATGATATATGATTGATGATTGATGATTGATGATTGATTATTGATGATTAGTAATTGATGATTGATGATTGATGATTGATGATTGATGATTGATTATTGATGATTGAAGATTGATGATAAATGATTGATGATTGAAGACTGATGATTGATGATTGATAATTGATGATTGATGATTTATGATTGATTATTGATGATTGGTGATTAATAATTGAATATTGATAATTGATGATTGATGGTTGATGAATGAAGGTTGATGATTGATAATTGATGATCAATGATATATGATTGATGATTGATGATTGATGAGTGATGAGTGATAATTGATGATTGATGATTGATGATTGATGATTGATGAGTGATGATTGATGATTGATGATTCGTGATTGATGATTGATGATTGGTGATTGATGATTGATGATTGATGATTGACGATTGATGAGTGATGATTGATGATTGTAGATTGATGATTGGTAATTGATGATTGATGATTGGTGATTGATGATTAATGATTGATGAGTGATGATTGATGATTGATGATTGGTGTTTGATGATTGATGATTGATGATTGATGAATGATGATTGACGATTGATGACTGAAGAACGATGAATGATGATTGATGATTGATGATTGATAATTGATGACTGATTGTTGATGATTGAAGACTGATTATTGATAATTGATGATCAATGATATATGATTGATGATTGATGAGTGATGAGTGATGGTTGATGATTGATGATTGATGAGTGATGACTGATGATTGATTATTTATGATTGATAATAGATGATTGATGGTTGATGATTGAAGATTGATGATTGATAATTGATGATCAATGATATATGATTGATGATTGATAATTGATGAGTGATGAGTGATAAGTGATGGTTGATGATTGATGATTGATGAGTGATGATTGATATTTGATGATGGTTGATTGATGATTGATGATTATTGAATGATGATTAATTATTGATGATTGATGATTGATTATTGATGATTGATTATTGGTTACTGATTATTGATGATTGGTGATTGATGATTGGTGTTTGAAGATTGATGATTGATGATTGATAATTGATGATTGATTAGTGATGATTGATGATAAATGATTGATGATTGAAGACTGATGATTGATAATTGATGATTGATGATTTATGATTGATTATTGATGATTGGTGATTAATAATTGAATATTGATAATTGATGATTGATGGCTGATGAATGAAGGTTGATGATTGATAATTGATGATCAATGATATATGATTGATGATTGATGATTGATGAGTGATGAGTGATGAGTGATAATTGATGATTGATGATTGATGATTGATGATTGATGATTGATGACTGATGATTAATGATTGATGACTGATGATTGATGATTGATGATTGATATTTGATGATTGATGATTGAAAATAGATGATATATGGTTGATGATTGATGATTGATGATTGATGATTGATGTTTGATGATTGATGATTGATGATTGATGATTGATGATTGATGGGTGATGATTAATAATTGATTACTGGTGTTTGATGAATGATGATTGATAATTGATGAATGATGATTGACGATTGATTATTGATTATGGATCATTGACGTTTGATGATTGATGATTGATGTTTGATGATTGATGATAGGTGATTGATGATTGAAGACTGATGATTGATGATTGATAATTGATAATTGATGATTGATGATTGATGATTGATGATTGATGATTGATGATTGATGATTGATGATTGGTGATTGATAATTGATGATTGATAATTGATGATTGATGGATGATAGTTATAGATTTATGATTGATAATTGATGATCAATGATATATGATTGATGATTGATGATTGATGATTAATGAGTGATAAGTGATGAGTGATGATTGATGATTGTGGATTAACGGGTGATGATTGATGATTGATGATTGGTTATTGATGATAGATGATTGATGATTGATTATTGAATATTGATGATTGGTTATTGATGATTGATAATTGATGATCAATGATATATGATTGATGATTGATGATTGATGACTGATGATTGATGATTGATGATTGTTGATTGATGATTGATGATTGATGATTGATGATTGATGATTGATGATTGATGATTGATAATAGATGATTGATGATTGATTATTGATGATTGATGATTGATGATTGATGATTGATGGTTGATGATTGATGATTGATGATTGATGATTGATGATTGATGATTGATGGTTTATGATTTATGATTGATGATTGATGATTGATGATTGATGATTGATGATTGATGATTGATGATTGATGATTGATGATTGATGATTGCTGATTGCTGATTGATGATTGATGATTGGTGATTGATAATTGATGATTGATAATTGATGATTGATGATTGATGATTGTAGATTGATGATTGATAATTGATGATTGATGAATGGTGATTGATGATTGATGAATGATGTTTGACGATTGATGATTGATTATTGATTATTGATTATTGATTATTGATTATTGATTATTGATTATAGATGTTTGATGATTGCTGATTGATTATTGATGATTGATGATTGATTATTGATGATTGATGATTGGTTATTGATGATTGATGATTGATAATTGAGGATTGGTAATTGATGATTGATAATTGATGATCAATGATATATGATTGATGATTGATGATTGATGATTGATGATTGATGACTGATGATTGATGATTGATGATTGATGATTGATGATTGATGATTGATGATTGATGATTGATGATTGATGATTGATGATTGATGATTGATGATTGATGATTGATGGTTGATGATTGATGATTGATGATTGATGATTGATGATTGATGATTGATGATTGATGGTTTATGATTTATGATTGATGATTGATGATTGATGATTGATGATTGATGATTGATGATTGATGATTGATGATTGATGATTGATGATTGCTGATTGCTGATTGATGATTGATGATTGGTGATTGATAATTGATGATTGATAATTGATGATTGATGATTGTAGATTGATGATTGATAATTGATGATTGATGAATGGTGATTGATGATTGATGAATGATGTTTGACGATTGATGATTGATTATTGATTATTGATTATTGATTATTGATTATTGATTATTGATTATAGATGTTTGATGATTGCTGATTGATTATTGATGATTGATGATTGATTATTGATGATCAATGATATATGATTGATGATTGATGTCTGATGATTGATGATTGATGATTGTTGATTGATGATTGATGATTGATGATTGATGATTGATGATTGATGATTGATGATTGATGATTGATAATAGATGATTGATTATTGATGATTGATGATTGATGATTGATGATTGATGGTTGATGATTGATGATTGATGATTGATGATTGATGATTGATGATTGATGATTGATGATTGATGATTGATGATTGATGGTTTATGATGTATGATTGATGATTGATGATTGATGATTGATGATTGATGATTGATGATTGATGATTGATGATTGCTGATTGCTGATTGATGATTGATGATTGGTGATTGATAATTGATGATTGATAATTGATGATTGATGATTGATGATTGTAGATTGATGATTGATAATTGATGATTGATGAATGGTGATTGATGATTGATGAATGATGTTTGACGATTGATGATTGATTATTGATTATTGATTATTGATTATTGATTATTGATTATTGATTATAGATGTTTGATGATTGCTGATTGATTATTGATGATTGATGATTGATTATTGATGATTGATGATTGGTTATTGATGATTGATGATTGATGATTGATAATTGATGATTGGTTATTGATGATTGATAATTGATGATCAATTATATATGATTGATGATTGATGATTGATGATTGATGATTGATGATTGATGACTGATGATTGATGATTGATGATTGATGATTGATGATTGATGATTGATGATTGATGATTGATGATTGATGATTGATGATTGATGATTGATGATTGATGATTGATGATTGATGATTGATGATTGATGATTGATGATTGATGATTGATGATTGATGATTGATGATTGATGATTGATGATTGGTAATTGATGATTGATAATTGATGATCAATGATATATGATTGATGATTGATGATTGATGATTGATGATTGATGATTGATTATTGATGATTGATGATTGGTTATTGATGATTGATAATTGATGCTCAATGATAGATAATTGATGATTGATGATTGATGATGAATGACTGATGATTGATGATTGATGATTGATGATTGATGATTGGTGATTGAGGATTGATGATTGATGATTGATGATTGATGATTGATGATTGATGATTGATGATTGATGATTGATAATTGATGATTGGTGATTGATAATTGATGATTGATAAATGATGATTGATGATTGATGATTGATGATTGATGATTGATGATTGATGATTGATGATTGTAGATTGATGATTGGTAATTGATGATTGATGATTGGTGATTGATGATTGATGATTAATGATTGATGAGTGATGATTGATGATTGAAGCTTGGTGTTTGATGATTGATGATTGATGATTGATGATTGATGAATGATGATTGACGATTGATGATTGATTATTGATAATTGATTATTGATTATTGACTATAAATGATTGATGATTGATGATTGATGATTGATGATTGATGATAGATAATTGATTATTGATGATTGATTATTGGTTATTGATTATTGATGATTGATGATTGATGATTGATGATTGATGATTGATGATTGATGATTGATGATTGATGATTGATGATTGATGATTGATGACTGACGATTGATGATTGATGATTGATGATTGACGATTGATGATTGATGATTGATGATTGAAGTTTGATGGTTCATGATTGATGATTGATGATTGATGATTGATGATTGATGATTGATGATTGATGATTGACGATTGATGATTGATGATTGATGATTCATGATTGATGATTAATGATTGATGATTGATGATTGATGATTGATGATTGATGATTGATGATTGATGATTGATGATTGATGATTGATGATTAATGATTGATGATTGATGTTTGATGATAAATGATTGATGTTTGATGATTGATGATTGATGATTGATGATTGATGATTGATGATTGATGAAAGATGATTGATGTTTGCTGATAAATGATTGAAGTTTGATGATTGATGATTGATGATTGATGATTGATGATTGATGAATGATGATTGAAGTTTGATGATTGATGATTGATGATTGATGATTGATGATTGATGAGTGATGTTTGATGATTGATGATTGATGAGTGATGATTGATGTTTGATGATGGTTGATTGATGATTCATGATTGATGATTGATGAATGATGATTAATGATTGATGATTGATAATAGATTATTGATTATTGACTATAAATGATTGATGATTGATGATTGATGATTGATGATTGATGATATATAATTGATTATTGATGATTGATTATTGGTTATTGATTATTGATGATTGATGATTGATGATTGATGATTGATGATTGATGATTGATGATTGATGATTGATGATTGATGATTGATGACTGACGATTGATGATTGATTATTGATGATTGACGATTGATGATTGATGATTGATGATTGAAGTTTGATGGTTCATGATTGATGACTGATGATTGATGATTGATTATTGATGATTGATGATTGATGATTGATGATTGATGATTGATGATTGATGATTGATGATTGATGATTGATGATTGATGATTGATGATTGATGATTGATGATTGAAGTTTGATGATTGATGATTGATGATTGATGATTGATGATTGATGATTGATGAGTGATGTTTGATGATTGATGATTGATGAGTGATGATTGATGTTTGATGATGGTTGATTGATGATTCATGATTGATGATTGATGAATGATGATTAATGATTGATGATTGATAATAGATTATTGAAGATTGATGATTGACGATTGATAATTGATGATTGATGATTGATGATTGATGATTGATGATTGATGATTGATGATTGATGAAAGATGATTGATGTTTGCTGATAAATGATTGAAGTTTGATGATTGATGATTGATGATTGGTGATTGATGACTGATGATTGATGATTGATTATTGATGATTGATGATTGATGATTGATGATTGATGATTGATGATTGATGATTGATGATTGATGATTGATGATTGATGATTGATGATTGATGATTGATGATTGATGATTGAAGTTTGATGATTGATGATTGATGATTGATGATTGATGATTGATGATTGATGATTGATGAGTGATGTTTGATGATTGATGATTGATGAGTGATGATTGATGTTTGATGATGGTTGATTGATGATTCATGATTGATGATTGATGAATGATGATTAATGATTGATGATTGATAATAGATTATTGAAGATTGATGATTGATGATTGATGATTGATGATTGATGATTGACGATTGATGATTGATGATTGATGATTGATGATTGATGATTAATGATTGATGATTGATGATTGATGATTGATGATTGATGATTGATGATTGATGATATATGGTTGATGATTGATGATTGATGATTGATGAATGATGATTGATGATTGAAGTTTGATGATTGATGATTGATGATTGATGATTGATGATTGATGATTGATGAGTAATGACTGATGATTGATGATTGATGATCGATGATTGATGATTGATGATTGATATTTGAAGATTGATGATTGATGATTGATGATATTTGGTTGATGATTGATGGTATATGATTGATGTTTAATGATTGATGATTGATGACTGATGATTGATGATTGATGATTGATGATTGATGATTGATGATTGATGATTGATGATTGATGATTGATGGGTGATGATTGATTATTGGTGTTTGATGATTGATGATTGATAATTGATGAATGATGATTGACGATTGATGATTGATTATGGGTCATTGACGTTTGATAATTGATGATTGATGTTTGATGATTGATGATAGGTGATTGATGGTTGAAGACTGATGATTGATGATTGATGATTGAGTATTGTTGATTGATGATTAATTATTAATGATTGACAATTGATGATTGATGATTGATGATTGATAATTATAGATTTATGATTGATAATTGATGATCAATGGTATATGATTGATGATTGATGATTAATGAGTGATAAGTGATGAGTGATGATTGATGATTGTGGATTAACGGGTGATGATTGATGATTGATGATTGGTTATTGATGATAGATGATTGATGATTGATTATTGAATATTGATGATTGGTTATTGATGATTGATTATTGATGATCAATGATATATGATTGATGATTGATGATTGATGACTGATGATTGATGATTGATGATTGATGATTGATGATTGATGATTGATGATTGATGATTGATGATTGATGATTGATGATTGATGATTGATGATTGATGATTGATGATTGATGATTGATGATTGATGATTGATGATTGATGATTAATGATTGATGATTGATGATTGATGATTGATGATATATGGTTGATGATTGATGATTGATGATTGATGATTGAAGTTTGATGATTGATGATTGATGATTGATGATTGATGATTGATGATTGATGATTGATGATTGATGAGTGATGGTTGATGATTGATGATTGATGAGTGATGATTGATGTTTGATGATGGTTGATTGATGATTCATGATTGATGATTGATTAATGATGATTAATGATTGATGATTGATAATAGATTATTGAAGATTGATGATTGATGATTGATGATTGATAATTGATGATTGATGATTGATGATTGATGATTGATGATTGATGATTGATGATTGATGATTGATGATTGATGATTGATGATTGATGATTGATGATTGATGATTGATGATTGATGATTGATGATTGATGATTGACGATTGATGATTGATGATTGATGATTGATGATTGATGATTAATGATTGATGATTGATGATTGATGATTGATGATTGATGATTGATGATTGATGATTGATGATTGATGATATATGGTTGATGATTGATGATTGATGATTGATGAATGATGATTGATGATTGAAGTTTGATGATTGATGATTGATGATTGATGATTGATGATTGATGATTGATGATTGATGATTGATGATTGATGAGTAATGACTGATGATTGATGATTGATGATCGATGATTGATGATTGATGATTGATATTTGAAAATTGATGATTGATGATTGATGATATTTGGTTGATGATTGATGATTGATGATTGATGTTTGATGATTGATGATTGATGACTGATGATTGATGATTGATGATTGATGATTGATGATTGATGATTGATGATTGATGATTGATGATTGATGATTGATGGGTGATGATTGATTATTGGTGTTTGATGATTGATGATTGATAATTGATGAATGATGATTGACGATTGATGATTGATTATGGGTCATTGACGTTTGATAATTGATGATTGATGTTTGATGATTGATGATAGGTGATTGATGGTTGAAGACTGATGATTGATGATTGATGATTGATGATTGAGTATTGTTGATTGATGATTAATTATTAATGATTGACAATTGATGATTGATGATTGATGATTGATAATTATAGATTTATGATTGATAATTGATGATCAATGGTATATGATTGATGATTGATGATTAATGAGTGATAAGTGATGAGTGATGATTGATGATTGTGGATTAACGGGTGATGATTGATGATTGATGATTGGTTATTGATGATAGATGATTGATGATTGATTATTGAATATTGATGATTGGTTATTGATGATTAATAATTGATGATCAATGATATATGATTGATGATTGATGATTGATGACTGATGATTGATGATTGATGATTGATGATTGATGATTGATGATTGATGATTGATGATTGATGATTGATGATTGATGATTGATGATTGATGATTGATAATTGATGATTGATGATTTATTATTGATGATTGATGATTGATGATTGATGATTGATGATTGATGATTGATGATTGATGGTTTATGATTTATGATTGATGATTGATGATTGATGATTGATGATTGATGATTGATGATTGATGATTGATGATTGATGATTGCTGATTGCTGATTGATTATTGATGATTGGTGATTGATAATTGATGATTGATAATTGATGATTGATGATTGTAGATTGATGATTGATAATTGATGATTGATGAATGGTGATTGATGATTGATGAATGATGTTTGACGATTGATGATTGATTATTGATTATTGATTATTGATTATTGATTATAGATGTTTGATGATTGCTGATTGATTATTGATTATTGATGATTGATGATTGATTATTGATGATTGATGATTGGTTATTGATGATTGATGATTGATGATTGATAATTGATGATTGGTTATTGATGATTGATAATTGATGATCAATGATATATGATTGATGATTGATGATTGATGATTGATGATTGATGACTGATGATTGATGATTGATTATTGATGATTGATGATTGATGATTGATGATTGATGATTGATGATTGATGATTGATGATTGATGATTGATGATTGATGATTGATGATATATGGTTGATGATTGATGATTGATGAATGATGATTGATGATTGAAGTTTGATGATTGATGATTGATGATTGATGATTGATGATTGATGATTGATGATTGATGATTGATGATTGATGAGTAATGACTGATGATTGATGATTGATGATCGATGATTGATGATTGATGATTGATATTTGAAGATTGATGATTGATGATTGATGATATTTGGTTGATGATTGATGATTGATGATTGATGTTTGATGATTGATGATTGATGACTGATGATTGATGATTGATGATTGATGATTGATGATTGATGATTGATGATTGATGATTGATGATTGATGGGTGATGATTGATTATTGGTGTTTGATGATTGATGATTGATAATTGATGAATGATGATTGACGATTGATGATTGATTATGGGTCATTGACGTTTGATAATTGATGATTGATGTTTGATGATTGATGATAGGTGATTGATGGTTGAAGACTGATGATTGATGATTGATGATTGATGATTGAGTATTGTTGATTGATGATTAATTATTAATGATTGACAATTGATGATTGATGATTGATGATTGATAATTATAGATTTATGATTGATAATTGATGATCAATGGTATATGATTGATGATTGATGATTAATGAGTGATAAGTGATGAGTGATGATTGATGATTGTGGATTAACGGGTGATGATTGATGATTGATGATTGGTTATTGATGATAGATGATTGATGATTGATTATTGAATATTGATGATTGGTTATTGATGATTAATAATTGATGATCAATGATATATGATTGATGATTGATGATTGATGACTGATGATTGATGATTGATGATTGATGATTGATGATTGATGATTGATGATTGATGATTGATGATTGATGATTGATGATTGATGATTGATAATTGATGATTGATGATTTATTATTGATGATTGATGATTGATGATTGATGATTGATGATTGATGATTGATGATTGATGGTTTATGATTTATGATTGATGATTGATGATTGATGATTGATGATTGATGATTGATGATTGATGATTGATGATTGCTGATTGCTGATTGATTATTTATGATTGGTGATTGATAATTGATGATTGATAATTGATGATTGATGATTGTAGATTGATGATTGATAATTGATGATTGATGAATGGTGATTGATGATTGATGAATGATGTTTGACGATTGATGATTGATTATTGATTATTGATTATTGATTATTGATTATAGATGTTTGATGATTGCTGATTGATTATTGATTATTGATGATTGATGATTGATTATTGATGATTGATGATTGGTTATTGATGATTGATGATTGATGATTGATAATTGATGATTGGTTATTGATGATTGATAATTGATGATCAATGATATATGATTGATGATTGATGATTGATGATTGATGACTGATGATTGATGATTGATTATTGATGATTGATGATTGATGATTGATGATTGATGATTGATGATTGATGATTGATGATTGATGATTGGTGATTGATGATTGATGATTGATGATTGATGATTGATGATTGATGATTGATGATTGATGATTGATGATTGATGATTGATGATTGATGATTGATGATTGATGATTGATGATTGATGATTGATGATTGATGATTGATGATTGATGATTGATGATTGATGATTGATGATTGATGATTGATGATTGATGATTGATGATTGATTATTGATTATTGATGATTGATGATTGGTTATTGATGATTGATAATTGATGATCAATGATATATGATTGATGATTGATGATTGATGATTGATGATTGATTATTGATGATTGATGATTGGTTATTGATGATTGATAATTGATGATCAATGATAGATAATTGATGATTGATGATTGATGATTAATGACTGATGATTGATGATTGATGATTGATGATTGATGATTGATGATTGATGATTGGTGATTGATAATTGATGATTGATAATTGATGATTGATGATTGATGATTGTAGATTGATGATTGGTAATTGATGATTGATGATTGGTGATTGATGATTGGTGATTGATGATTGATGATTAATGATTGATGAGTGATGATTGATGATTGATGCTTGGTGTTTGATGAATGATGATTGATGATTGATGAATGATGATTGACGATTGATGATTGATTATTGATAATTGATTATTGATTATTGATTATAAATGATTGATGATTGATGATTGATGATTGATGATTGATGATTGATGATTGATGATTGATGATAGATAATTGATTATTGATGATTGATTATTGGTTATTGATTATTGATTATTGATGATTGATGATTGATGATTGATAATAGATTATTGATTATTGACTATAAATGATTGATGATTGATGATTGATGATTGATGATTGATGATAGATAATTGATTATTGATGATTGATTATTGGTTATTGATTATTGATGATTGATGATTGATGATTGATGATTGATGATTGACGATTGATGATTGATGATTGATGATTGATGATTGATGATTGATGATTGATGACTGACGATTGATGATTGATGATTGATGATTGACGATTGATGATTGATGATTGATGATTGAAGTTTGATGGTTCATGATTGATGACTGATGATTGATGATTGATTATTGATGATTGATGATTGATGATTGATGATTGATGATTGATGATTGATGATTGATGATTGATGATTGATGATTGATGATTGATGATTGAAGTTTGATGATTGATGATTGATGATTGATGATTGATGATTGATGATTGATGAGTGATGTTTGATGATTGATGATTGATGAGTGATGATTGATGTTTGATGATGGTTGATTGATGATTCATGATTGATGATTGATGAATGATGATTAATGATTGATGATTGATAATAGATTATTGAAGATTGATGATTGATGATTGATAATTGATGATTGATGATTGATGATTGATGATTGATGATTGATGAAAGATGATTGATGTTTGCTGATAAATGATTGAAGTTTGATGATTGATGATTGATGATTGGTGATTGATGACTGATGATTGAAGATTGATTATTGATGATTGATGATTGATGATTGATGATTGATGATTGATGATTGATGATTGATGATTGATGATTGATGATTGATGATTGATGATTGATGATTGAAGTTTGATGATTGATGATTGATGATTGATGATTGATGATTGATGAGTGATGTTTGATGATTGATGATTGATGAGTGATGATTGATGTTTGATGATGGTTGATTGATGATTCATGATTGATGATTGATGAATGATGATTAATGATTGATGATTGACAATAGATTATTGAAGATTGATGATTGATGATTGATGATTGATGATTGATGATTGACGATTGATGATTGATGATTGATGATTGATGATTGATGATTAATGATTGATGATTGATGATTGATGATTGATGATTGATGATTGATGATTGATGATTGATGATATATGGTTGATGATTGATGATTGATGATTGATGAATGATGATTGATGATTGAAGTTTGATGATTGATGATTGATGATTGATGATTGATGATTGATGATTGATGATTGATGATTGATGAGTAATGACTGATGATTGATGATTGATGATCGATGATTGATGATTGATGATTGATATTTGAAGATTGATGATTGATGATTGATGATATTTGGTTGATGATTGATGATATATGATTGATGTTTAATGATTGATGATTGATGACTGATGATTGATGATTGATGATTGATGATTGATGATTGATGATTGATGATTGATGGGTGATGATTGATTATTGGTGTTTGATGATTGATGATTGATAATTGATGAATGATGATTGACGATTGATGATTGATTATGGGTCATTGACGTTTGATAATTGATGATTGATGTTTGATGATTGATGATAGGTGATTGATGGTTGAAGACTGATGATTGATGATTGATGATTGATGATTGAGTATTGTTGATTGATGATTAATTATTAATGATTGACAATTGATGATTGATGATTGATGATTGATAATTATAGATTTATGATTGATAATTGATGATCAATGGTATATGATTGATGATTGATGATTAATGAGTGATAAGTGATGAGTGATGATTGATGATTGTGGATTAACGGGTGATGATTGATGATTGATGATTGGTTATTGATGATAGATGATTGATGATTGATTATTGAATATTGATGATTGGTTATTGATGATTGATAATTGATGATCAATGATATATGATTGATGATTGATGATTGATGACTGATGATTGATGATTGATGATTGATGATTGATGATTGATGATTGATGATTGATGATTGATGATTGATGATTGATGATTGATGATTGATGATTGATGATTGATGATTGATGATTGATGATTGATGATTGATGATTGATGATTGATGATTGATGATTGATGATTGATGATTGACGATTGATGATTGATGATTGATGATTGAAGTTTGATGGTTCATGATTGATGATTGATGATTGATGATTGATGATTGATGATGGAAGTTTGATGATTGATGATTGATGATTGATGATTGATGATTGATGAGTGATGGTTGATGATTGATGATTGATGATTGATGATTGATGTTTGATGATGGTTGATTGATGTTTCATGATTGATGATTGATGAATGATGATTAATGATTGATGATTGATAATAGATTATTGAAGATTGATGATTGATGATTGATAATTGATGATTGATGATTGATGATTGATGATTGATGATTGATGACTGATGATTGATGATTGATGATTGATGATTGATGATTGATGATCGATGATTGATGATTGATGATTGATATTTGATGATTGATGATTGATGATTGATGATATATGGTTGATGATTGATGATTGATGATTGATGAATGATGATTGATGATTGAAGTTTGATGATTGATCATTGATGATTGATGATTGATGATTGATGATTGATGATTGATGATTGATGATTGATGAGTGATGACTGATGATTGATGATCGATGATTGATGATTGATGATTGATATTTGAAGATTGATGATTGATGATTGATGATATTTGGTTGATGATTGATGATTGATGATTGATGTTTGATGATTGATGATTGATGATTGATGTTTGATGATTGATGATTGAAGACTGATGATTGATGATTGATAATTGATGATTGATGATTGATGATTGATGATTGATGATTGGTGATTGATTATTGGTGATTGATAATTGATGATTGATGGTTAATGATTGATGATTGATGATAAATGATTGATTATAAATGATTGATGATTGGTTATTGATGATTGATGATTGATGATTGATGACTGATGATTAATGATTGATGACTGATATTGATTGAGGATTGGTGTTTGATGATTGATGATTGATTATTGATGAATGTTGATTGTAGATTGATGGCTGATTATTGATTATTGATTATTGATTTTTGATTATTGATTATTGATTATTGATTATTGAATATTGATTATTGATGATTGATGATTGATGATTGATGATTGATGATTGATGATTGATGATTGATGATTGATGATTGATGATTGATGATTGATGATTGATGATTGATGGTTGATGATTGATTATTGATGATTGATGATTGGTTATTGATGATTGATGATAGATGATCGATGATTGAAGACTGATGATTGAAGACTGATGATTGATGATTGATGATTGATTATTGATGATTGGTGATTGATAATTGATGATTGATAACTGATGATTGATGATTGATAATTATAGATTTATGATTGATAATTGATGATCAATGATATATGATTGATGATTGATGATTAATGAGTGATAAGTGATGAGTGATGATTGATGATTGTGGATTAACGGGTTAACATTGATGATTGATGATTGGTGATTGATGATAGATGATTGATGATTGATGATTGATGATTGATGATTGATGTTTGCTGATAAATGATTGAAGTTTGATGATTAATGATTGATGATTGATGATTGATGATTGATGATTGATGATTGATGATTGATGATTGATGATTGATGATTGATGATTGATGATTGATGATTGATGATTGATTATTGATGATTGATGATTGGTTATTGATGATTGATGATAGATGATCGATGATTGAAGACTTATGATTGATGATTGAAGACTGATGATTGATGATTGATGATTGATGATTGATTATTGATGATTGGTGATTGATAATTGATGATTGATAATTGATGATTGATGATTGATAATTATAGATTTATGATTGATTATTGATGATCAATGATATATGATTGATGATTGATGATTAATGAGTGATAAGTGATGAGTGATGATTGATGATTGTGGATTAACGGGTGATGATTGATGATTGATGATTGGTGATTGATGATAGATGATAGATGATTGATGATTGATGATTGATGATTGATGATTGATGATTAATGATTGATGACTGATGATTGATGATTGATGATTGATGTTTGCTGATAAATGATTGAAGTTTGATGATTAATGATTGATGATTGATGATTGATGATTGATGATTGATGATTGATGATTGATGATTGATTATTGATGATTGATGATTGATGATTGATGATTGATGATTGATGATTGATGATTGATGATTGATGATTGATGATTGATGATTGATGATTGATGATTGATGATTGATGATTGATGATTGATGATTGATGATTGATGATTGAAGTTTGATGATTGATGATTGATGATTGATGATTGATGATTGATGATTGATGATTGATGATTGATGATTGATGATTGATGATTGATGATTGATAATTGATGAGTGATGGTTGATGATTGATGATTGGTGAGTGATGATTGATGTTTGATGATGGTTGATTTATGATTCTTGATTGATGATTGATGATTTATGATTGATATTTGATGATTGATGATTGATGATTGATGATATATGGTTGATGATTGATGATTGATGATTGATGATTGATGATTGATGATTGAAGTTTGATGATTGATCATTGATGATTGATGATTGATGATTGATGATTGATGATTGATGAGTGATGACTGATGATTGATGATTGATGATTGATGATCGATGATTGATGATTGATATTTGAAGATTGATGATTGATGATTGATGATATTTGGTTGATGATTGATGATTGATGATTGATGTTTGATGATTGATGATTGATGATTGATGATTGATGATTGATGATTGATGATTGATGATTGATGATTGATGATTGATGATTGATGATTGATGATTGATGAGTGATGATTGATGATTGATGATTGATGATTGATGATTGATGATTGATGATTGATGATTGATGGGTAATGATTGATTATTGGTGTTTGATGATTGATGATTGATAATTGATGAATGATGATTGACGATTGATGATTGATTATGGATCATTGACGTTTGATGATTGATTATTGATGATTGATGTTTGATGATTGATGATAGGTGATTGATGGTTGAAGACTGATGATTGATGATTGATGATTGAGTATTGTTGATTGGTGATTGATTATTAATGATCGACAATTGATGATTGATGATTGATGATTGATAATTATAGATTTATGATTGATAATTGATGATCAATGATATATGATTGATGATTGATGATTATTGAGTGATAAGTGATGAGTGATGATTGATGATTGTGGATTAACGGGTGATGATTGATGATTGATGATTTATGATTGATGATTGATGTTTGATGATAAATGATTGATGATTGAAGACTGATGATTGATGATTGATAATTGATGATTGATGATTGATGATTGATGATTGATGATTGGTGATTGATAATTTGTGATTGATAATTGATGATTGATGGTTAATGATTGATGATTGATGATAAAT